>CAUZXS010000814.1:0-55000 GCA_963585895.1 Sepioteuthis lessoniana | reverse complement strand
ATATATATATATATGTGTGTGTGTGTGTGTGTGTGGGTGTGTCTGTATATACGTATGTGTGGGTATATACATATGTATTTTTGTATTTGTTAGATGATACAGATATATATATATAAGTACATATATACATATGTATATATATATATATACATATATATTTACTTTAAAATAGGTATGTCCGCGAAATGATTTGTATTTTTTAAATTTATTTATTTAAAAAATAGATAAATAAGTTTTAAAAAAAATAAAATTTCTTCGTAGACCTACGTATTTTAAAGAATTTTTAGTCTCTCTTCGGATTAACAATTTTTTTTTTTACATATGTATATATATATGTGTGTGTGTACGTAAACATATATATATATATTTATGAATATACGTACATGTATATACATACATACATATATATATGTGTATAGATGTATATATGCATACGTATATACAGGGAGTTTCACAATTGCTAAAAGAAAGAAGCTGCCTCTGAGATACCCTGTTCTATAAATCTAATATTTATATATATATATGTGTGTGGGTGTTTGTGAGTATTTGAGAGGAAGTATATATATATATATATATATATATACATATTCTTATATACATGCATATATAAATATATATATATATATATACAAATATTTATGCATATATATATATATATATATACACGTAAATGTGTATATGTATAAGCATATACATAAATATATGCCAATATATATATATATATATATATATATATATATATATATATATATATATATAAAGGATGTTTCACAATATATATATATATATATATATATATATATATTGTGAAACATTCTTTATATATGTTTATATATATATATAAAGAATGTTTCACAATATATATATATATATATATATATATTGTGAAACATCCTTTATATATATATATATATATATATTGGCATATATTTATGTATATGCTTATACATATACACATTTACATGTATATATATATATATATATACATAAATATATATATATATATATATACATGTATATGTATATATGTATATACACGAGTTCAAATCCTGGCCGAGACTAATTGCTTTTCACATAGCACTAATACCCTTGGGAAATGTATGAATCCAATTATTCTCCCTCCAGCAATGGGTAAATAGTAGGGCAGATTAGGTTCTTCAGCCTTGGTGAGGCAACTAGTAGAAGGAAAACTCTGAATTCAAACCTGTTAAATTTCGCTAACGAAAAAATTGACCTTGTGTCACATCCTGCCCGAGCGGAGGGGTTGGTAAATACATATATATATATATAGGGTGGAACGATAAGATTGTCGCCCTAGAAAAGACATGATTCCATTTCCGTTTAATGAAAACCGGTTTTCTTTTTTGTTGCAGTCCATCTACTAGTTGGCCAGTTGTGTACAAATCCCAAGAGCGATAGGAGCCTTCTATCATGTCTGAAAGTGACAAAGTGTTCAACGAGCGAGATCGGAGATGCGCCGCTGTCTACCGATCCAATTATGACAACCGGACCATTGCCAGCACCCTCAAAATACAAATCTGGACGGTTCAACGCTTGAGATCACAGCTAAACGCATCGGACGACCCTTCGGACGGCAACGGTTATGGTCTTTGGTGTGGTTTCAAGTGAGGGCCACATCATGCCAGCTCACATCTTCGAAGTCGGCTTGGAAGTCAACAACAAAGTGTACCTGGATGTGCTGAAGAGTGTGGTGATCCCCTGGTGCAATCAGGTGGCCAGTGGCAGACCTGGGTGTGGCAGCAGGACTCAGCACCGGCCCACGAGTCCAAAGAGACCCAGGCTTGGCTTCAGAAGGAGTGCTACGACTTTGTAACTTTCTCTCACTGGGCCCCCTCCACTCCCGACCTGAACACGCTGGACTACTTCGTTTGGTCATACGTCGAGAACATCACGAACATGACCTCCCACAGCACCAAAGCCAGCCTGATCGCCGCCATCCGCCGAGTATTCGCCGAGCTACCGCCGGTGCTTGTGGAAAAAGCATGCTCCCAGTTCCGGATCCGTATCGAGGTGGTGATTGAGGCCGAAGGTGGCTACATTGAATAGATGTCAGCTCTACTACATAATCAAGTTACCTGAGTTGATTTTTTTCAATAAAAGTTTTAAAATAAAGCTGTAGTGTTGTTTTCTTTAGGACGACAATTTTAGTGTTCCACCCTGTATATATATATATTTATCTATTTATATATATCCCAAAAAATTAATTATCAAATCAATCTTCCCTAAGTGACTCGTAAAAACCAAGTCACAAATATCAGCTGATTCTAAACAATAGTTTGTCTTTCAATATTTTCAATTCCAATTATTTCCCCAACATTCTGAATTCACAAACAAAGGTTAATTACTGTATGTTTTACTTATGCCTAAATGAAATCTTGCAATTCGGTTTTAAATTCAAAGTTTTAATTTTTTTTTATTAACTACTAAAATAATTAATTAAAATCCTGAATAATTTTACACTGTTTGATAGTTTTAAGTAACTAATAACCCTTACTAATTAATTATTGCTTCAAATGACTTGATATGAAAAATCTAAATACGTAACTTATTGAAGTTTTATGATAATCAAACCTGACCGATAAAATGAAACGCACTTTCTTCCAGGCTGCGGTCGTGTCGGTGCTCCTGTATGGATGCACTACTTGGACGCTGACTAAACGGTTGGAGAAGAAGCTAGACGGCAATTATACAAGAATGTTAAGAGCAATATTAAACAAGTCCAGGCAGCAACACCCCACAAGGCACCAACTGTACAGTCACCTACCACCTGTCACAAAAACTATACAAGCTAGACGAACCAGACATGCCGGGCACTGCTGGAGAGGCAAGGACGAGCTTGTAAGTGATGTACTCCTATGGACCCCCGCATATGGCAAATCAAAAGCAGGACGACCAGCTCGAACATACATACAGCAGCAATGTGATGATACGGGATGTAACCCTGAAGACTTGCCGGAGGCGATGAATGATAGGGAGACGTGGAGAGAGAGGGTCAGAGATATCCGTGCTAGCCGCACGACATGATGATGATGATGATGATATGAAGTATTCCTATAATATAATCACGATGATCTTAATCCAACAGTATATATACAAATGCAAATACAAAACGCATATGCAGAAACATGCGGACTCTGTTGATTAGGAGGTGCCCGAGGTGTAGGAAATGGACACGGTGACACGAGTTCAAATCCTGGACGAGACTGATTGCATTTCACATAGCACTAATACCCTTGGGAAAGGTATGAATCCAATTATTCTCCCTCCAGCTATGGGTAAATAGTAGGACGGACAAGGTTCTTCAGCCTTGATTAGGCAACTAGTCTAGGAGAATGAAAACTCTGAATTGAAACCTGTTAAACTCTGCTTTAAAATTGACCTTGTGTCATATCCTGTCCGAGCGGAGGGGTTGGTAAATAAGGACTCTATTGATCAGGTACGAACGGCTTATTAATTTCTGACTTCGCTTGTTCGACACGAGGAGAGAGAGACACACAATTCTTAAAAGTCTTTCGTAATCATACTATGCTAATCCCACCCCCAACGTTCGGCATATCTTGTGATGTTTAAGACCTCGATTCATCTCTGCCGGTAGAGATCCGAAAAACTCAAATCTTCGACTCAATGGCCGAATCCCAAACTCTCGCTGCAATGACTGAAACTCAACTATCTGCCTCCATCGTCCAAAGTCAACTTTCAACGGACTCTTTTTCAGGACCATCTCTTCCGGGCATGACGTCATCCACACTCCAGCCCCATTTTCTGTCTGGGGATTTATTATGACAAATGGTGATTGTCATATCGTTTGCGTGCGAGCGTAAAACTGTACCCAATGACTATGCACCTGAACTAAGAGACTCGAATAGTTCAAAGCCTTACCAAACTGAATGATAAAATATAATTAACGAAAAATGATTAATATAAAAAATCATTCCTTAATTATATAACATGGATTAGAGTACCAGAGATGGGACCACTTCCGATCAACGTTGACCTGAGAGTAATAGGAATGAACAGGTGCTCCATACTCTCTGGAGGTGGAGCTAAGTCACCAGATGCAGTCAACTGACATACTCAGATTAAAAACTGCTCAGTCGGCAAGGGCTGTAGAATATAGAGACTGCATCTCTACAGAGGGGTTAAAATCCCCAAACAAATAACCTACAATGGTTGATATGCCATAAAACCAAACCAAATCATATATATTCAATATGTATGTAAAAAGAAGATTTGGCATTAAATAACTTACAGTGGTTGATATACCATAATAGCCCACCAACCCAAATCATATATATTTAATATATATGTATAAAGATAATTTGGCATTAAATAAACAACAATGGTTGATATGCCATAAAACCAAACCAAAGCAAATCATATATATTTAATATATATATGTATAAAGAGGATTTGGCATTAAATAACCTAAAATGGTTAATATGCTATAAAACCCAACCAAACCAAATCATATATATTTAATATGGATGTATAAAGAAGATTTGGCATTAAATAACCTACAATAGTTGATATGCCATAAAACCAAACTAAACCAAACCAATTCAAACCAATCAAGATAAAAGTCCTAAACTCGGCTGGGACTATAGAATATACCAACTGCTTCTCTGCTGAGTAGTAAGACCACCCCACTCATAAGTGTCCAGGATACGACACAAAACAATCGGATAATAAGGTTCCAGTAATACTGGAGCATTGGGGAAGGCGGAGTAACCCTTCATTGTCAACGCTATAAGGTCCTCTCCGGACTGAATTGGTATCACTTGATAGGGTCCTATCTATGGGTCAAATAGAACTAAACTGTGTGCTTATGCTAAACTGAATTGTTTGAAATAAAATTGCTTCGACATTTAAACTGTACTTACGCTAACGAGAATTGTTTGAAATATAGTTGTTTTGACATTGAAACTGTACTTACACTTAACTGAATTGTTTGAAATAGAACTGTTTCCTTATGCTAAACTGAGTTGTTTGAAATAGAACTGCTTTGCCATTTAACAGTATATAAACAAAACAACCTTACTTATACTAAACTTAACTGTGTGAGTGTTTTATCAAAATGACCTGAAAAGGGTTGACACACCGCAAACCAACCAACCAACCAAACCAAATCTATAAAAGCATTCTTCATTTCTTTCTTTTACACTTTCTCTCTCTCTCTCTCTCTCTCTCTCTCTCTCGACTTTTTCTCTCTTTCAGTCCATTTTTCTACCTTTCTTTTTTCTTATTCCATCGATATTATTGATCAGGAACTCATAGTGGTTAGATTTGTACGTGGGATAAGCTTTGAAGGTTTGTAAAAACTGAAAATCATTTGATCTTCTCGGCTGATTGGAATGCACAAAACCTTCCAACTGGATATCACGCATGCGTTAACCCAGACGATCATGTGTCGATAGAAGTTGTAGGCTTCGCCTAAATTTTATTATCTTTAATGATAAACAGATTTTAATCCCCATTAATAAGATTAAGGTGATAATCCGTTCATTTCTTTATTAGCATAAGTAAAAATCTTTTACTGCATTTGTCTATTGATTTTTAAAAAAGGACAGAGAATGTAATCAAGAGTATATATATATATATATATGTATGTATATGTATATACATACCTGTGTGTGTAAAATGTATGTGCGTGTGACATTTGTGATATATATATATATATATACATATATATATATATATATACACACACACACATACACATATATATATATATGGGTGTGTGTGCGTATCTGTCTGTGTATATATGCGTGTGCATATGTGATGTATATATATATATATATATATATATATATATATATATATATATGTATTTTATCAAGAATATATATATGCACATATCTAAGTGCAATATATATATATATATATATATGTGTGTGTGTGTGTGTGTGTGTGTGTAAAAATGAGTGTATGAGTATATGTGATCTATATATATGTAATCACGAATACATATATATATACATGTATGTGTGTGATATTCTCGCGTGTGATATGTGATATATATATATGCGCGTGTGTGTCTGTGCTTGTGTGTGTTTATGTATGTATGTGAGAGTGCATATGCGCGAGTGATATAGAGAAAATATACATATATGAATGATATATATATATATATATATATATATATATATATATATATATATATATATATATGTGGTAGTGTGTGTGTGTGTGTGTGTGTGTGTGTGTGTGTGTGTGATTGATGGATATATGTGTGTGTGTGTATGTGTGATATAGAGAAAGGACATATATATATATATATATATATATATATATATGCGTGTGTGGGTACGTGTGATATAGAGAAAGAAAATTCATATGTGTGATATATATATATATATATATATATATATGGGTGTGTGTGTGATATGGATATATGTGTATGTATATGAGTGTGCTTATTTGTGTGTATGTGAGTGTGTATGTCTGTGTGTATGCATGTAATATATATGTATTTATATATATATATATATATATACATTTGTGTTTGTGATATAGAGAAAGAATATAAATGAAGACATTATAAAATAAGACATTATATTCATTAAGAAATATTGCTGTGTTGTGGCGGAATCATCAAGTAATGGACTCAACCACTTTCCATAATACCGGAAGACGCAGCAATACGACATCAGTGTAGATCCGGAAGCTAACCTCACCCCCGCGCGGTTATGCGAACCAGCTTACCGTCCTATGTTCTTGTAACCATCCTTTGTTCTTGGAAATATATAATTATACAATAACCGTGGTGTTCTGTTCTCTTTGTGACCCCTTCCAGGGCCATAATACTATGAAACATTGAATTGTAAAAAATGGTCTAAATACCAACCAGAACCAATAATCAGATTTTGATGTTAAGGACTTTTTAAAGAAAAAAACATACCTTCAAATTGATATGTCAATGCAAAAAAACAATAACATATCAGTCAAAGAACTTAAGTAAATCCAAAAAACATAGAAAAAGAAATTTTAAAAAGGTAGCACCTTAAAACTACCATTGTGTCAGCAATGGTGGGAGCCCTGGGTATGATCAAGAAAGGGATAGATAAACACACTGACAAGATACTAGGAAGTTTCAGATAATATGAAATACATAAAATTGCTCCTTACTGAAAAGCTCAGAAGAATATAATCAATGTGACGGAAAATACCGACCAAAAGAGGGTGCCAAAAACATAGATAGAATATTTAGAATCAAGACCTTCCCTCATGAAGAAAGATTGTAAAAAAAAAAGAAGGTAAAGTTTGAAATTAGATTGTAATAATGATAATAATACAACTCGAAGACTATATCGAAAAGCGCGGAAGAAGACTGATTCCAGCCACCAGAAATAATCTGAGAGTAATGGCAATCAAGGGGTGCTCCGCATTACTGGAACTTCGCCATCAGATAGTTTAGTGTCATATCCAGGACACTCATTGGGGGGGTCTTACTCCTCTGCAGAGACGCAGTCGGTGTATTCTACAGCCCCACTCGACTGGGCAATCAATTTTAGAATGTGTCTTTAAAATTTCCTTTGACCTATTTGCTTGGCCTTTGTTCTGTTTTGGTTGGTTAACTTACTAGTCATCAATATTTTCTGGCGACAGGCTTTTTCTATTTCAGAGCGATTCTCGTAGGTACCGATATAAATAAAAATAAAATCTCGTCGACTTCCATATAGGTAAAAACGAAATTTCGCTGGCTCCTTATAGGTAAAAATGAAATCTTGTCGACCCCGATATACATAAAATGAAATCTTATGGACCCCATAAGAATAAAAATGAAAAGGTAAGTTCTCAGATGAAGTAGCTAGCATGACCTATCTATATTCTGCCTTCCACCTCAACACTTTAGGGGGTGTCCTCGTGGTGTAATGGTTTAAGCGATAGACTGCGGAATCGTAGTACGTGTGTTCGTTCTCCAGTCGCGCTATTATGTTCACTTTCGGGCAAATACCCTTGCGAAAGGTATGAACCCCCTTATCCTTGCAGCTATGGGTTAAATAGTACTATTCTTCTAGGAGAATGGCATTGGCATTAAATAACCTCAAAAGAGTTGATATGCCATTAAACAAAGAAACCATCAAACCATCCTCAACACTTTAAGGTACTGGAGATATTTTCTTTTTATTTACTTATTTATTTGTTCATTTATTCATGGATAAAGTTCTTGATGGCTTGGTGTAATTTTGTCCTGCAAACTTTGCGAATCCAAGCAACCTGCTCAAACGTACAAATAGTAATACTCAGGAGCATAAGATAGATTTTTGCTTGTCCCTGTATCGGGGATATTGCAGCTCAGTCTGCTAAGGGCGGGGCGTAGAATATGGCGTTTGTATCCTTGCAGAGGGTTAAGACCCCCCCTCTCCAATGAGTACCTTGAGTATGACACTAAACTGCATCTGATGGTGAGGCTCGTGTCCTGGAGCACGGGGAAATGTGGAGTACAACATTTATAGCCATGATATCGGCCAAAAAAAAGCATAATCATCAAATAATACATTCAAAATAATCATTATTTATTCAAATGAGCATTTTTTTCCTTAAATCATAACTTTAACCCTCTTTTCAAATGGGGGACATTGGATCAATGTAATTTTTTTTTGTTCTTGCTTTGTTTGTGTTTGATTTTTTTTATAAAAATACGTGAAATCAGTTGTAATAAAACTGCCATAAGAAGATGAATAAATATCTTTCGTTTGATAGAGGACTTTATCCTGTTATACTGGCCAGCATTAAGCACTTTTCGGATTTAAAATGATGTTTGAGAGACCGAGTCGAGTCATATAAAAAACTCAAAAAATTGGTATTTGGTGCCGCCTTGCTTAACACACAGCATTTTAATGTACAGATCAACTGTAAGTGAAGTAATCCCGGGAAAGGAGTAGAACCTTCCTCTATACTTTAGTATAGTAGATATTGAAAAGAGAGTCTTTGGGTCGCTCTCGACTACGGTCGGCCTAGTTACTTTATATATATATATATATATATATATATATGAAGGTCGGCCGAAAAGTTCAAAGGCTGAGCAAGATACTCTCATCGAATATGACCAAATCACTTTCATTCTTCAGTATAGTCCTCCTTGCGCCCAACACACATCCTCCATTGATTGGTTTGGTTTGGTTTGGTTTAATGGCATATCAACCTTTTTAGGTTATTTAATGCCAAAGATATTCTCCTAGAAGAACAGTAGTGGTACTATTTAACCCATAGCTGGGACGATAAGAGGGTTCATACCTTTCCAAAGGGTATTTGCCCGAAAGTGAACGTAATAGCGCGACTGGAGTACAACCTTACGATTCCACAGTCCATCGCTTTAACCATTACACCACGGGGACACCCTCATCCTGCATTGATGTTGCAGTGCTTGGATCCTATTCGTCAAAAATGTCAGCAACGGCAGATTTTACGTCATCACATTAATTTTTCATCTTAGTTTCTTATATATATATATATATATATATCTGTGTGTGTGTGTGTGTGTGTGTGTGTGTGTGTGTGTGTGTGTGTGTGTGTATGTTAAGAATTCTGGTGATTTACTTTTAAAGAATATTAATGGAGAATAAATCTTCGGCTAGAGTAGTCATTAAATTATTATTTAATAATATTTCAGTTGGCGAAGTCAATGAACGTTTTAAAAAATATCTCAAAAAACTATCACATGACCTTTCCGGTGTACATTTTCTTTTGTAAATGCACATCTATTTCCTTGCCCTTGAAGTTATCATATGCGTATTTGCAATCCTCTCGGAAAGACGTGGCCCTGGAGGTGACCGTGTTCTCTGTAAAAAGTACGAACCTAACCTGCAAGACACATTCTGGTTAATTGGCCGAGCAATTACCATGATTAGTTAATTTTGAATCGCTTTTGGGCGATATAGGTTAGTGGCTCAGTGTTAGAGTTTCGGCTCTGCATTCTGCGGTCGCTGGTTCAATCTCCTGAGTGTTAAATCACGGTATATACTACTGATGAGACCTAATAAGGTCGAAACAGCTGTCCAGTGTTTCTGTATGTCATGCGCAAGTGTTTATCTTTCCGAATTTACAAAATAATCAAAATTTCCGTATTATGTACAGAGCATTACATTTTCTTTTTTAATATAATGGTATTTTTTATCTCCAAAAAAACCAGTTCATCCATGGGTTCCCCTCTCAGTGGGGTCCTTGCTGGTTTGTTTCTAGAAATTCTTTAAAAAGTTCTTTTTTATACCTATAAGAAACAAAAATTCTATTTATTTCCGCTACATAGATGATGTATTATTAATACATAAAAAAATAATGATTTAACAAAAATTGCAAATGAATATATAGGTTGGTAGTCGGTGTTTTATGGCATATTAACTCTTGTAAGCTATTTAATGCCAAATCCACTTTATACATATATATTAGATACATATGATTTGGTTTGTTTGGGTTTTATGGCATAACAACCATTGTAGGTTATTTAATGCCAAATCCTCTTTATACATATATATTAAATATATATGATTTGGTTTGGTTGGGTTTTATGGCATATCAACCATTGTAGGTTATTTAATGCCAAATCCTCTTTATACATATATATTAAATATATATGATTTGGTTTGGTTGGGTTTTATGGCATAACAACCATTGTAGGTTATTTAATGCCAAATCCTCTTTATACATATTGTGACGTGGTATGCCACCGAGAGAGGGAAAGTAAGATCAATTTCCCCCACCCTTCTGTGTTTGAACAAACAAGCCCCAAGGACTGACCGCTAAAGCAGTTAGAATGAAGGTCAAAAGCTACCAGCACTCTATGACCTATAATCGGTTGGCCAGAGAAGGGAATGTAGGTCATTCTAGTAGCACGACCGTAGGAAATAGAGGAAGAAGAAAAAGGCCAAATGATTGGCCAGATCCTTTAGCGCCAAAATAATACCTTTTCGTCAGAGGAAATTTGGAAAAGACTCTTCAGTTTGAGGACAGAAGTCGACGGATAAAGACGTCGGTTTACAACCCGCTCCGGGAAAGAATCTCCCGTAAAAAGCATGGAACAGAATCTTTGGACAGTAGTCAGCAGAAAGGCTGACCCAGCCGATTCTGGGGGGATGTCACTCGTCCATAAGAGGAAAGAACCCGAGAAGCAAGCCCTATCAAAGATAAGCACAACTTAAACTGTTTTTCCTCCTACCCTTCCTAAAAATTGAAATTATATGTATTCAGAAAAGGAACGAGAGAAATTGAAAAGACTCGGTTTCGTCAACCGTAAATTAGATACTTAGATACTTTCTCAAGTAAAAGAAAGAAAAGAAAAAAGAAAGAAAGAAAAAAGGAGAATGAAGAAAAGGACTGTTGAGAAAGACATTTGTGTTTGACAATGCCTATAGGCTTAACAAAGCCGATAGTTTAAAAGGAAAGGAGAAAAGAAAAAAGAACTGTTTCTTAAATCTCATAATTATTTGTTTGGTCGTCGCTTATTAAAACTTTGTTATATCTTAAATGCTCCCTTGTGTTGAAATCTATTGGTTGTGTTATTTATCTATCGAGTCGCCTTCTTTTGCACATATCTTTTTCGGCTTCGTATCGCTTTCATTAATTCTTGCTAAATATCTTAATTGCCTTAAAAACAGTTATAAGGGAAATTTTGGAAATATGACTACAGTGAACAATATTTTGTTTTAACCTAGAGGTTCATGCTTTCCGTTATCCGAGGGGGTAGAAAACGAAGGACTTAATGGGGTATGTGAAAGTGAACTGGGAACCCCCTCACCAGCGACAGAGATCAGTCTAGCCCCAAATTAACCCCCACATTATTTGCCAGTTACCTTATGCCAGAAACAGGAGTCTTGACTAGGACTTATTTTGCGGTGGGTCAAGTGCCAGACTGCCCCCGACGTCACATGCGCATAAAATTGACTCTCGTCCTGAGATAAATATTTATGCAACGTCACAATATATATTAAATATGTTTTGGTTTGGTTAGGTTTTATGGCATATCAACCCTTGTAGGTTATTTAATGGCAAATTCTCTTTATATATATATATATATATTATTTCGTTTGGTTGGGTTTTATGGCATATCAACTATTAAAGGCTTCAATTATTACTATCTAACACCAATTATTCTATTCAATTTTAATCATTTGTTTGCACACACTGAAATGGTTACAAGTACTGCTATTTTGGTTTGATTTGGTTTCTTTATTTAATGGCATATCAATCTTTGTAGGTTATTTAATGCCAAAGCCATTCTCCGAGAAGATCAGTAGTGATACTATTTAACTCATAGTTGGAAGGATAAGGGGGTTCATAACTTTCCCAAGGGTATTTGCCCGAAAGTGAACGTAATAGCGCGACTGGAGTACGAACTCGCTTACTACGATTCCGCAGTCCATCGCTTTAACCATTACACCATGAAGACACCCGCTATTGCTATTTAGCACTAATTATTCTATTCAACATTACTCATTCGTTAACTGGTTCCAAGTATTGTTATGTATTACTAACAATTCAATAAAAACATAAGTCTTTTGTTTGTGCATAGTTTAAATGTTAACATTTCTGTTTGACCCTTCGATAGGACCCTATCAGGTGCTACCACTCCGGGTCATAGTGGACCTGGGAGCAATGACAATGAAGGAGTACTCTGCATTCCCAAAGCTCCACAATTACTAGAGTCTCACCATCAGATCCAGTTTAATGTCATATCAGGACACACGTTGAGGGGTATTACCACTCTGCAGAGATGCGTAGATTAGTTTTTATTCATTATTGATAAAATATACTAACTTTCAATAGTTTCGATACGATTTCTAATTAAAAAAATGTTTGATTATATTTTACTTTGTACTTACACATCATTGAAAACAACAACAGCTTGTTTAGTATTAAAAAATATTCATAATAATAACATTTAAGACAAAAAATTATTTCTTAACGACACACAAAACATTATTTTTGGAAACTTTTCCCAAAATTCTTAATTATAATAAAAGTTTTTAATTTTGAAACATTTTTTTGTAAGGACGGTTTAGGGAAAAAAATTGAATACGTGTTACGTTACTATATTTTGAAACAGTACGATATCGGCTGTGTAATATAATGCCGAGGATTTCGTTTTATATATCTTGCCTTTGGGTTTAGTTAGGCTGAGAACCTTTCGGCTCAGTGCATGGGTTAGTTAGGTGCAAACATGAGCGCAGGTGTTGCCGCGCGTGCGGGGAGGATATGTCATTCAGAGATGTCAAAATAAAAATCCCAGATAGGAATTTAACATGGGGATGTGGATGACGTCATGCACCGGAAGCGCGAATATTTATATATCCTGTAAAAAGTTCAATGTAAATTATGTCACAGAGCAAAGATTTCTTCTAGAAAAACCAAAATTCGGTCACTTTAGGATATAAATTTATTTCTATCCTCCTAAGGCATTGATATGAATCAATAATACCAAAAAACATTTAACAGGACTTCTTCAGTTCCAACATGGAGATATAGGGATTATAAATTCATCTACCTATATATATATCTCTCTCTCCATATATATATATGTGTGTGTGTGTGTGTGTGTGTGTGTGTGTGTGTGTGTATATTGAAGCCAGGTCCTCCCGACAATTGGCGAACACTCTAATCCAAAGAAAATAAGTTGAGAATGACTCTTCCTAGTGGGTAGAGTGTTCGCCAATTTTCAGGGAGACCTGGCTTCAATATACACACACCATATATATATATATATATATATATATATATATATATATATATATATATATATTCTTAACTCATTTTCTTTGGATTATAATATATATATATATATAATCCAAAGAAAATGAGTTGAGAATGACACAATCAGATCTTTGGCCTAGTGGGTAGAGGGTTCGCCAATGGTCCGGGAGACCTGCGTTCAATCCCAGATCACGTCATACCAAAGACTTTAAAGTGGTACTAGATACCTCCTTGTTTAACACTCAGCCATATAAAGTACGTGTCAAGAGTAAAGCAGAGCAATCCAGGGAAAAGAGTAGCGCTCGATGTAATAGCTATTGAAAAGGGAGCCTTCTGGTCACCCTCGACTTTGGTCGCCAACTTTACTTACTACTATATATATATATGTGTGTGTGTGTGTGTGTGTGTGTGTGTGTGTGTGTATTGGGATTCAACCGTTTTTCACAGGCATCTGAGGTATAACTTTATCATCTAAATATAGTTAGCAATTTTTCACCTCTTGTTAGGCTGGGGTCGGCAGATGGAAAACTCACTACGGGCCTGGCCGACAGGTGTCTGGATGGGAATCTAGAGAAGAAAATTCCAAACTTTAACTCAGGAATATTTTATTGAGAATGCTTTTTTTTCTTTTTAATTAAGAAAAAATTCCTCTTTTTTTATGATGCTTAAGCAAATAAATTTAGAATGAACACATTGAATACTATTTGTAATTCAGACTATTTCTAACCGTTCATATTGCTTTTTGGCTTTTGGGGTGGGGGTTAACCGCGTTTCGATCGTGTACACTACGTGTTTTTTCGGGTGTTCTTCACATTCTGGAATCTACTCACTGGTACATACAATTGGTGCCAGAATTGTGAACCCCTCTTCCATAAATACCTCCAATGTACATTTTTTCACAAATGATGAAATGATGGCTTTGAAGAAAGTACAGTGATGCCCACAACAAAATCTTATTTTAATGTCAAACAAAAAGACCAAAAAAATCCCGAAAACATTTAACATAGGACAAAGTAATGGCCCTCAGTAATCATTGGGAACTTTCATTCTTGATTACTTGGTTGGTTGGTTTTATGGCACATCAACTTTTGTAAGTTATTCAATGCTAAATCCATTTTTATACAAATAATCAGTTCTTTTTCAAACAATTCAGTTTAGCATGAGTACACAGTTTGTCAAAAACATGTCTATTTCAAGCTATTCAGTTTAGTATTAGTTTAGTATTAGTTTGGATTTTTTTACACAGTTAAATGTCAAAACAGTTCCATTTCAAACAATTCAGTCAAGCATAAGTGCACAGTTTAGTTCTATTTTACCCATAGATAGGACCCTATCTAGTGCTACCACTACGGGCCACAGTGGACATGGGAGTAATCGTAATGAAGGAGTCATCATCATCACCATATCGTGCTGCGAGCACGGACATCCCTGACCCTCCCTCACCACTTCTCCCTATCGTTCATCGCATCTGGTAGGTCATCAGGGCTACATCCCGTATCCTTACATAGCTGCTGAATGTATGTTCGAGCTGGTCGTCCTGCTTTTGCCCGGCCATATGTGGGGGTCCATAGGAGTACATCACTTATGAGCTCGGCCCTGCTTCTCCAGCAGTGTCCAGCATGTCCGGTTCGTCTAGCTTGGATAGTTTTCGTGATGGGAGGCAGGTGGCCGTACAGTTGGTGCCTTGTGGGGTGTTACCGCCAGGTCTTGTTCAATATTGCTCGCAACATTCTTGTGTAATTGCCGTCTAGCTTCTTCTCCAGCCGTTTTGTTAGCATCCAAGTAGTGTTTCCATACAGCAGTATCGATACGACCGCTGCTTTGAAGAAACTGCGTTTCATTTTATCGGTCAGGTCTGATTTCCATATGATCGATAGCCCTATCGATAGCTGTCCATTTAAAGGACAGTGAAGGAGTACTTACATGTTTTCAAGTAGTTATTTCTATTTAATATAACTAATTTGTTATATGTTATATGTTTCAAGTAACTAATAATAGTAGTCTTAATAATAAAAGGTGCCCGTGGTGTAATGGTTATCGTCGTAGAAAATGACACGGCGACATGAGTTCAAATCCTGGACGAGACATAGCTTTTCACAGAGCAGTAATACCCTTGAATCCAATTATTCTCCTCCAGCTATGGGTAGTAGGGCAGACTGTTCTTCAGCCTTGGTGAGGCAACTAGTTTAGGAGAAGGAAAACTCTGAATTAAAACCTGTTAAACTCCGCTTAAAATTGACCATGTGTCATATCCTGCCCGAGCGGAGGGGTTGGGTAAATACGATAATAATAAAAGTAAAGTCGGCAACCGTAATCGAGGGTGACCCGAAGGCTCCCGTTTCAATATCTACTACACCGAGGTGTAGGGTAAGGTGCTCCTGCATTCCCTGGATTGCTCCACTTTACCCTTGATCCTAACCTTATAATACTGAGTGTTAAGCAAGGCAGCATCAAGTACCATTTTTTTGAGTCTTTGGTATGACTCGACCTGGTATTGAAGCCCCGTCTCTTGGGGCATTGATTAACACTCTACTACTCATTAGGCCAATGGCTCGGTAATAATAATAATAATAATAGGAAAACAATATTAGCTTCAAGTAACTATTCTTAATAAAAAATAATCTATAGTTATATGATTTCAAGTATTCCTATCTCATACAAGTAATGGCATACAGTTGCATGGTTTCAAGTATTCCAATTCAATACAAATAATTTTGTCCTTTCAAGTAGTTATACATATTTAATGTTAGTCATTTGTTCGCATAAAGTTATATGGTTTCAAGTATTCCTATCAAACACTAATAATCTATATACAATTATATGGTTTAATGTAGATATTTCAACTTAATATTAGTCATTTCTTTGTCTACAGTTACCATAGTTTTAAGTAGTATAATAATAATAATAATAATAATAATAATAATTCTTAGAAAAGGAAACTTTAAGAGGAAAACGGAATCTCTCCTAAAAGCAGCACAGGATAACGCCATAAGGACCAATCATATCAATGCGAGAATAAATGCGACGCAACAAAAAAGTAAATGTAGGCTATGCGGTGACAGAGACGAAACGATCAATCACATAATAAGCGAATGCATCAAATTAGCACAGATGGAGTATAAGGCGAGACCAGGTATGTTTAGGGTTAGGCTTACTATGTTGAGGTCTTAAGGGAGTTCAGGAAAAGATTCCTTGGGAAGAGGCCAGCACTCTTCAAATTGGCACAGTGGCTTTTCCACCAGGACAATACACCAGTCCACAACTCCATCTTTGTCACAGACTATTTGACCAAGATGAGCATCAAGACTGTTCCTCAGCCTCCCTATGGTCGAGACCTTGCTCCCTGTGACTTTTGGTTATTCCCTAAGCTTAGAGGCTGACGTTATGAGACAATTGAGGATATGAAAGAGGTTGTGACGAAGGTCATTGACACGCTCACACAAGAGGACTTCCATGGGGCTTTCCAGAAGTTGTTGGAACGGTACTAGTACATTGCAGCCGGAGGAGATTATTTCGAAGGGATCTAGAGTTTTATGTGTATAATATCAATAAAAGTGGCCATACGAAAAAAGTCTGGAAACTTATTTAATGATCCTCGTAATTCTAATTTAATTCCAAATGAATTTAGCTACTGACGCTATTTATAGAACAAATTCGAAAAGTAAACGCCACACTATACAACAGTACAGACGCTCTTCTTGCAAAGTTGTAATGTAGATACAAAAGTTACATCACTTTTGTAATGCATCCTCCCCTGATGATGACCCAAAGTTGGGCAGAAAGTACTTGGGAAATAACTAAGTATTGAAGCTTTATCAACCAATTCCCGCCGATTATCCAAAGATCAATACGGTAATTCGAAAGAATTAACAAAAACAAATATGTAGACAAAGAATGTGTATTATGTTCAATCAAATATGTATAAATGAAGAAATGCTGCCAATATATATATATATATATATATATATGTGTGTGTGTGTGTGTGTGTGTGTGTGTGTGTATACCGAGAGAGCAGTGAATTCTAAGGGCTCTTAAATCAAAACCTACAAATATTGCAGTTTTCTTTCGTTTTTATGTATTCTTGAAGTATTCTTTGGAGTATCCGTTTCCATATGGATTTACGTCAATAAAGTTCGTTATCCATTTTAAAATAATTATGCAATATCTTATAAAGTCGTGTAATCGTTTAAGGTTACACAAACAAAATGTTTATTTCATTTACAATGTTTTTTTTATTCATATTTTTCGTCGCACTGAAAGAAAATATTCTCTCTCTCTCTCTCTCTCTCTCTCTCTCTCTCTCTCTCTCTCTCTCTCTCTCTCCAATGCCAAATCTATTTTTATACAAATAATCAATTCTATTTCAAACAATTCAGTTTTCGGTTCATGCCTTTGAGTTTAGTTAGGCTGAGAATCTTTCGGCTCAGCATATGGGTTAGTTAGGTGCAACATTGAGGCAGGTGTTAACGTGGGTGTGCGCGGGCGGATGGAGGTGTCACTCAGATGTCATTATAGTCCGAGACGAAACGCGGTGACAGGGTGCGGGTGACGTCACGCACCGGAAGCGCGCGGTGGTTTTTGTGAGATTTGAAGAAAGTTAGAGTTGGGTACTAGACGCCAAACGAGAAGGATCGACTTTTGGAGCTCGCAGACGCGAGGCGAACGTGCGCCCTATGGGGGCCGCTCGAGATGGGGGCCAAATGAATAAGACAGCATAGAAGATTGTCTCTCCTCCTTGCGTCGAAACCTTTAACTCAAAGTTGATAAAAAGGTTTCGTACCGGAACAAAAAGTCGTTTCGTGTTTTCGAATTCCGAGATTCGTATGTTCCTTATATGTTCTATCGTAATGAACTTTCGATGTCCATTTCACCCATTTCGCACATGGCCATATTCGTGTATATGGCTATGTAACAAGTACACAGTTTAATTGTCAAAAACATTTATATTTCAAGCTATTCAGTTTTATTCAAACAGTTCTAATTCAACCAATTCATTTTAGTATAAGTACAGATTTTGTTACCCACAGTTAATTGTCAAAACATTTCTATTTCCTACAAGTCAGTTTAGTGTAAGTGCAGTTTATATGTCAAAAAAGGTTCTATTTCAAACATAAGTAGCATAAGTACGCAGTTTAGTTCTAATTAACCCATAGAAAGGGTCAGAGTGGACCTGGGAGTGACGGTAATAAAGAGATGCTTCGAATTTCCGGAAGCTCCAGCATCACTGGAAGGCCACTATCAGATTGTTTAGTGTCATATATAGGACATATGTTGGAGGGGTTGGGGTCTTACCCTTCTGCAAAAATGAAGTCTGTGTTTTCTACAGCCCCAATCGACTGGGCAATGATGGTTTAGAACACACAAATCCACTCTATACAATTTCTTACGGGAGGTATTGTTTCAGTTTTCGGACAATTTCGTTGGTCGACCATAATTTTGGAACGAATTATGTTTGACGACCGATTTCCCACTGTAATTCTATTAAATATCAATCATTTGTTTGTACACTGTTAAATGCTTTCACGTATTACTTTTTAACATTAGTAATTGTATTTATCATCTTTTCCGATATAATACAACTAATTTACACTCAGCTCTATGGTATCCATCGTTGTCCTATGAACACTTGTTTCCACATTTTAAAGTCCTGAGGAAGGTTCATTACAACCGAAACGTTTTAACATCGACATTCCTTCGTAATAAATTCATCACTTTTGGATTATTTGTTTTTCAATTTTCTCCAATAACCCTTAATAAAAGACTGAAGAGTTCTAGTTCACCCATAAATGGGACCCTCACAGGTACTGTCGTTCTGGGAGTAATAGCAATGAAGGGGTACTCTACATTCCCGAAAGCTCTAGGACTGGAGCCTCACCATCAGATTGTATAGCGTTATATGTAGGACTCAAATTGGGGATGGGTCTTAGCGTACTGCAGAGGTACAGTCTATACCCCCAGCAGAACAGAAGTTTCATTGTATATATATATATATAATATGAAAAGAAAAAATTCAAATGCTTAATTCGTTGGAAATGAACACAGCAACCCGAGATTAAATCTTGAACAAGGCTATCTACATTTCACATGGGGGTAGATATTTAGATTCCAGAAAACCAGGGACTGGTGACATTTTACACTGTGCTATTTTCCCTCTAGATATGGGTAAATAGTAGGGCAGACTAGGTTCTTTAGCCTTGGAATGAAAACCGGTCTAGGAGAAAAACTCTTAATTCAAACCTGCATATAACTGACTTATACATAGTGTGTATATATATCTATCTACCTATATATATATATATAAAGAGAGAGAGAGAGAGAGAGAGAGAGAGAGAGAAAAAGAGAGAGAGAGAGAGAGAGAAAGAGTCAAATACATCCAGTAAAGTAAAACGTTCAAGAAAAATGAGTATTGTCTTGAATTAACTGAATTTTTCAAAGCGACCAGATGTTTTATGTTGTTATATATATATATATATATATATATATATATATATATATATATATATATTAATTTCCCCCTCCAAATGACTTCAATAAACAATGTATTACCCACATTAAGGATATTGTACAATTTAGGATTATACAGGCAAGAAAGAAAGAAAGAAAGAAAGAAAGAAAGAGGTTTGTGGATTATATATTAATTTTCTTTTCGCTTTTACTTATTATAAAAGTAAAGTTAACGACCGTAGTCAAATCCCAAGAGTGATAGGAGCCTTTTATCATCTCTGAAAGTGACACAATGTTCAACGAGCGAGATCGGAGATTCACCGCTGTACAACTCATGCTTTCTACCGATCCAAGTTATGACAACAGGACCAGGAAAAAGAATGCTCCCAGTTCCAGATCCGTATCGAGGTGATTGAGGCTGAAGGCGGCTACATTGAACAGACGTCAGCTCTACTACATAATCAAGTTACCTGAATTGATTTTTTCAATAAAAATTTTAAAATAAAGCTGTAGTGTTGTTTTCTTTAGGACGGCAATTTTATCGTTCCACTCTGTAGTTTCAAATATTTTTTGGTTTCTTGAAGATGTCGTTAAGCAGGAAAAACACTTTTTAAAGGCGCGGCGGTGGTGTAATGGTTTGCGAGCTAAACTTGTAAAACTTCGCGTGTGACTTCGAGTCCCATTGGATTACCAATTCATACCTCATACCGTTGTTTTGGCGTGGAACTTTTCTGGCATTTAACTGTTTTAGCGCCATTGACATATTTTGAATAAACTGATAAGATTCTAGGGAATGGCCTAAAAAGAACTGGATTTATTTCTGCAGCTCGAACATACATACAGCAGCTATGTGAAGACACTGAATGTTGCCCTAAAGACCTGCCAGAGGCGATGAACAATAGGGAGAAGTGGCGAGAGAGGGTCAGGGATATCCGTGCTGCTGATGATGATAATTACGGGAAAAATCACGCAAATATTCTTATTCTCATTATCCCTCACAGACTCCCTGTCTTCCTTGAATCTCTTATGCCACTCAAAAACTCATGCTCGATTCATGCAAGATGTTCCAAAAGCAGTCTGAAGTATTCCATACGTTGTTTCTGTGGCATTTTTTCCAAGTTTAAAACAGAATTTTATTGCATATCGTTCTTCTAAAGTGTCCTCACGTCCAGATTGCATTTTTGAAATTCACCAGCTGTGAAAATCAAGCTTTAGTAGGGTGTATTCCAATTGCTGCTGTAGCTGTTGATTTGAAGCTGAAATCCTAGAAATTGGTCAGTCATCTCATAAGATGTATAGCAATAACATAGTGAATTTTCAAGAGTCTGCGCCAATTTCATATGCCTATATAAAAAGTCTGGAAACTTATTGAAGGCACCACGTATGTTATTCGACGGTTTCTGTAGCTCTTTTCTCGCCACTTGGTCCTTTGTGCAGCCTGTCGGTTGCTGATATTTGTTTCTTGTTTTAACACAAAAAATTACAGAAATTTTGAATTGGCGCCAAAACAGTTCAGCACTAATACTTCCGTTCCACATCCATCTTCCTAAGTTTCTAGAATTATATGAATCTTCGTCATATTTTCTACATATTCGTTGTCTGTAAGTGCATACTCTCGCAAAAATTTTATAAATTCGGATGGATTATATTTTCTGTGAAAGAACAAGATTACTTCCTGGCCAGAAACAATTTCGCCTACGCCCTTGTTTCTGAAAATAAACCATAGTTGAAGATAAGTGTATTTCCTGGAAGACATCATTCTTCGCTATTTCTTCTTTTGGTGCATTTTTAAAATCAATATTTTTCTTGTTTCTCTTTTCATTTGTTCAACCCAATGTCTTTAAGCTAGAAACTTCAAGAATGGATTAAGATATTTGCTGATCAGAGAAAGATGGAAGTGTTACCCTGGCGTAGTGGCTAGAGTGCGGGCGACTATATAGTAGTAAGCGAGTTCGAACTCTAGTCGGGCTATTGTGTTCACTTTCGGACTAATACCTTCAAGAAAGGCAGGGAGTCTGTGAGGGACGATGAGAGGTGTGAGAGGAGTAAGGAAGTCAGAACACCTGAGTTGATTGGCCAAAGGGTTAGGGTTATGGTTATTCTGTTGAGGTTTTAAGAGAGTCAGGAAGAGATTCCGTGGGAAGACGCCAGCACTCTTCAAATCGGCTCAGTGGCATTTCCACCAGGACAATATACCAGTCCACATCTCCATCCTTGTCACAGACTATTTGACCAAGATGAGTATCAAGACAGTTCCTCACCGTTCCTATAGTCCAGACCTTGCTCCCTGTGACTTTTGCTTATTCCCTAAGCTCACTGGCTGTCGTTATGAAACAATTGAGGAGATGAAAGAGGCTGTGACGAAGGTCATTGACACACTCACACAAGAGGACTTCCGTGGGGCCTTCCAGAAGTTGTTGGAACAGTACAACGAGTGCATTGCAGCCGGAAGAGATTACTTCGAAGGGATCTAGAGTCTTATGTGTGTACTATCAATAAAAGTGGCCATACGAAAAAATCTGGATACTTATTTAATGATATATATATATATATATATATATATATATATATACTTAGATGAGAAATAACTTCGAGACACCTTCTGTGTAAAGAATTTATATAAGTGTAACTTTCTACGCGAATGGTTCCGAACAATGAAAAGATTGTTTGATTTGGTTTTATAGCACATCAACTATTGAAGATTATTTAATGCCAAATCCATTTTTATACATAAAGACGGTTCTATTCCAAACAATTCAGTTTAGCATAAGTACACAGTTTAAATGTTAAAAACCGACCAACTATTCAGTTTAGTCAACAAAGTTGAATGATTCCAAGTATTGCTATGTATTACTAACAATTCAATTAAACATCATTCATTTATTTACGCAGTTTTAATGTAGAAACAGTTATATTTCAATCAATTCAGATGAGCATAAGTACACAGTTTAGTTCTATTTGCACCATAGATAGGACCCTATCAGGTGCTTCCACTCCGGGCCAGAGTGAACCTGGGAGCGTTGGCAATAAACGAGTACTCCGCATTCCCCAAAGCTTCTGGATTACTGGAAGCTCACCATCGGATTGTTTAGTGTCATATCCAGGACATTTGTTGTGGGGGGGTCACTTCTCCGCAGAGATGCAGTCGGTGTATTCTGGAGCCCCAGCCAACCGGGCCAAGGGAAAAGATATTGAGAAAAAAAAATACAACAGCAGCCAGAATGGAAATGAGTTGATAAATGTCAAAGGGTAGACTAGATCCCTTTTTTTTTTTGACTGCTCGGACTGAATCTTTTCATTATTCCTTCATTTCATTTTTGGTTTCTTCTGTGTGGTCACTCCTGAAAAAACCTCCGACACGGGCGAGACCAGCGATCAAGACCACACGAACAGGTCCGTGCAGAGAGATACGCGGCTGGAGTGTGACTCGCCAGCAAATTCACTAGAGTATCCAACAGCTACGTACCAGGCTGAAATGTGGCACAAGGCCGTCTTTATGTGGGGACGCAGGCACGAGCTGAATATGCGACCAGGTCAAAAATTCCTTGGCCTCGTCAGTATTCCCCCTTAATAGTTCATGTTTTGTTTTTTATATTTTGAATGAGGTCACTCCTGACAAAATCCCCGAACCATATCAGTCATTAAATCGGTGTAATGGTTAGCAAGCTTAGTAATTTACTAAATCGGTTTAGACGACCTCGGGTGGTGTAATGGTTAGCAAGCTAGACTAGCAAAACTTCTCGAGTGAGTTTGATTCTCATTGGGTGCTCCATTCATTCGGCCTTGTTCCACAACTTGCCAAAAAGCTTATAAATTACTAAATCGGTTTAGACGACCTCGGGTGGTGTAATGGTTAGCAAGCTAAACTAGCAAACCATCACGAGTGAGATCGATTCTCATTCTTGGTAAAAAGCTTAGTAAATTATTTCGGGCGTTTCCGGCGGTGCAATAGTTAGCAAGCTTGACTAGGAAATTGTTATGTAGGAAGGAAGTGTTGATATCGACCAATGTGTTTAATTCTGGTTCTGGATTCGGTATCAAGTATTTGTGTATTTGATATTCAGTATTGTACGGCAGTGAAGAGATTGTTTCTGAGTGATAAATGGAAAGAATTAATACGAGAGCATCATTGTATACTATTCGAAGGATACAACAAATACCTTGACTTAACGCGAATATCATCATCATCATCATCATGTCGTGCCGCCAGCACGGATATCCCTGACCCTCTCGCGCCACTTCTCCCTATTATTTATCGCCTCTGGCAGGTCTTCAGGGTTACATCCTGTGTCCTCACATAGCTGCTGTATGTAAGTTCGAGCTGGTCATCCTGCTTTTGCTTGGCCATATGCGGGGGTCCATAGATTATAACTCGTTAAAAGTCAGTTACAAAAGTTTAATTCAGAATAACCCTATAGGAGTGACGACAAAGATTTTGTTTGAACGAATGTTACAAAACCAACCTTCACGAGTGAGTTCGAGTCTCATTGGGTACCCCATTCATTCGGCCTCGAATATATATATATATATATATATATATATATATATAATTGGCAATATGATATCTGATTGCTAATATTCAGATGGGGTAGGAGAAATACTGAAATATAAGTCACTTCAAGTGTTAGAACCAGTTGCCTAATACTCTCTCTTCAGTTTTTTGAGGGTGTTAAAGTTGGCCAGAAAGTACTAGGGATACATACAACTATGGACAATATATATATATATATATATATATAAGTAAATAATGGAAATGGATTAGAATGTATGAAGAAAAATTTGAAAACAATGTCATCCAAAGTTGATGAATTTATTAAAAGGAAAGTCGACGTTAAAGTCCAAACAAAGGTTCATTAAAACCGAAACGTTTTAACGTCGATTTTCTTTCTAATAAATTCATCAACTTTGGATGATTTTCTTTTTGAATTTTTCTCCATGAATATTGTTGTATTGTGGTAAGGAGTCGTTACACAGTGAAACAGAGTTAATTATTTATTAGGTCAAGTGGTATAATTCGACTTGTATAATAAGTCTCTCTCTGTAGGTGTTACAAACAAAGTTGGTCTTCTACTGACCGACGTCCTTCAGAGCTCTTCTGTCTCTGTCTGTTTCTGTCTCGCCTCTGGAGACACGCGTCTTTTATACTTCCGCGATACCGGAAGTAACGGGGCACGAACCATTATAGAACAAATATATATCTTAAGATAAATAAAATATTCTAAAAGAAGAGAAACTTTAATTTCGGTCACATCTCTTCAGACAAAAAAAGACCGTGACATATAAGTATATATTTTGTTCTCTGAAAAGACAAGACCGAAATTAAGGGTTCCCTTTTTTCAGAATTTTAAAATACTTTATTTATTCTAAAATGGATACGCTTTTTAAAACACTTTTAAAATTCTGCACGTCTCACAAAATCTTTATATATATATATATATATATATATATATGTGTGTGTGTATGTGTGTGTGTGTTCAAAAAAATCTTGTGTAATGAACAATCATTTTTTTTTTAAAAAGATCGAAAATCGGTCTTTAAAAATCGTCGATTACATGGGTATATTCGGCATATACGGCAGAAAATATTGACAACTATGTCGAAAATGCTCTGAATCATATCGTTTATTTGTGCAAGAAATGTATACAGAATAAAGGGAGCCTATTCTATTTGTCGTGATGAAAAGAAATATTCGGAGAAAGATTTCGCGCAAATGAATCGTAATCGATAAGAGACAGCCGACAAATATCCAAGAACCGAAGTTGTAAATTCCAACAGTCATAACAGTGAGGATTATGTTCATGGATTTAAAATCCGCAAGACATCATCATAATCTTTAAACTTAAATGAATTCTTCACGAAAAGAGAAAAAGAATTTAAAACATATTTACGATTGCTTTGAGATTTTATGGATATAAGGTTTCGTTTTGTCGACCTTAATGAAAAGTTTAAATATATGTCTTAAGAAAAACACATAATAGATCATTATAAATATCAATAATATTAACAACAACAATAATAATAATCAGACCTTATAATAATCAAGAACAAAAAAAAGAGAATTTGCAAAATTGTTGACTTTGCTGTCCCGGCAGACCACAGAATTAATCTGAAGGAATGTGAAAAGAAGGATAAGTACCTCGATCTTGCTAGAGAATTGAAAAAGCTGTGGAACATGAAATGTTACATAGCCATATACACGAATATGGCCATGTGCAAAATGGACATATAATGTTCATAACGATAAAACAGGAATCTCGGAATTCGAAAACACGTAACGACTTCTTGTTCAGGTACGAAACCTTTTTATTAACTTTGAGTTAAAGGTTTCGACGTAAGGAGGGGAGACACAATCTTCTATGCTGTCTTATTCATTTGGTCTCCATCTCGAGCGGCCCCCGTCTCGAGCGGCCTCGCGTCTGAAAGCTCCAAAAGTCGATCCTTCTCGTTTGGCGTCTAGTACCCAACTCTAACTTTCTTCAAATCTCACACAAACCTCCGCGCCCTTCCGGTGCGTGACGTCACCTGCACCCTGTCACCCGTTTCGTTTCGGACTATTATGACATCTGAGTGACACCTCCATCCGCCCGCGCGCACCCGCGTTAACACCTGCCTCAATGTTGCACCCAACTAACCCATGCGCCGAGCCGAAAGGTTCTCAGCCTAACTAAACTCAAAGGCATGAACCAAAATCCCTCGGCTATTATATAACAGAAAGTGACGATTGTGACGATTGTGATTGGTGCTTTTGGTACAATGACTAAAGGATTATTAAAGAGCCTGGAAGACTTGGAAGTTGGCGGACGGGTAGAGACTATCCAAATGACAGCAGTGCTGAGAACGGCTAGAATCCTGAGACGAGTCCCGGAGACTTGAGGAGACTTGCTGTCACTCAAACTCCAGTGAGAAACCATCAGCTAACATTGATGTGAAAAACTCTAAAGGAGTAAATAATAATAATAATAATAATAATAATAGGACGAGTGAAGAACATCCAAACTACAGCATTTTTGAGATCGGCCAGAATACTAAGAAGAGTCCTGGAGATTTGAGGAGACTTGGTGCCATTCAGACTCCAGTGGAAAACCATCAGCTTACACTGGTGTAAAAAAACTCTCAAAGAAATAAAATAAAAGCAAGAATAGACAAGACGCAACAAAATAGCAAGTGTAGGTCATGTCGTGATAGAGAGGAAACGATCAATCACATAATAAGCGAATGCAGTAACCAGGCGCAGAAAGCGTATAAGACTAGATACGACTGGATAGACAAGGTGATCCACTGGGAATTGTGCAAGAAGTTTAAACTTGACCATATGAACAAATGGTATATGTAAAACCCAGAATCCGTCCTGTAAAATAAGACACTTTTGAGATAAAAAAACAGATCACCTAATCTCGGCCTGATGACCAGACAGAATGATAGTCGACAAAATAAAGACTTGCCGAATAGTGGACTTTTGAGGGTAAAACTGAAAGAAAGCGAAAGGAGAAATAAGTATCAAGAACTTGCCAGAGAACCGAAAACTATTGAACATAAATGTGTGTGTGTACATGTGTGTGTGCGTATATGTTTTAGGTTGAGTCAAAAGTTTTGCAATATTTTGGTAGAACGCGTTGGTTTGTGGCTCGTATATTACATGACAAAATCAGTTCTAGCCGTGGTAGGTGCCCATTGAGGATTGGTAGTATCGTGGTAGTTGGTGTGCTGACACATTGTGCATTACTTCGTTCCGTGTATTATTTGAAAGCCACACAGATAAACGCGATCTTACGCTTTCTGAGTTAGAACAATGCTACGATAAGCCAAAGCAGCCAAAAAATATTTGTTGTGCAAATAGTGAAAGCGCGATTGGTTAATTGGTTGGTTGGTTGGTTGGTTGGTTTTTATGGCATATCAACCTTTGTGGCTTATTTAACGCCAAATCCATTTTTATACAAATAGTCAATTCTATTTCAAACAATTCAATCTAGCATGAGTACACAGTTTAATTGTCAAAAACATCTCTATTTCAAGCTATTCAGTTTTGTCAAACAGTTCTAATTCAGCTAATTCAGTTCAGTATAAGTACAGGTTTTGTTTACACACAGTTAAATGTCAAAACAGTTTCGTATTAGACAATTCAGTTTAGTGTAAGTACAGTTTCAATGTCAAAAACAGTTCGATTTCAAACAATTCAGTTTAACATAAGCACGCAGTTTAGATGAAAGTACAGCTTAATTATCAAAACATTTCCATTATAAGCTATTCAGTTTAGTCAAACAGTTTTATTTCAGACAGTTCAGTTTAGCATAAGTTTGCCGTTTGCTCAATTTAACCGATAGTTAGGGCCTTTTAAGTCCTACCATTCCGGGCCAGAGTGGACTTCGGAGCAACGGCAATGAGGGGGTGCTCCACATCCCCAAAGCTCCAGCACTGGAACCTCACCATCAGATTTTTAGTGTCATATACAGCTCACCTACAGGGGTGGGAGGGTCGTACCCGTCTGCAGAAGTGCAGTCGGCGTATTATACAGCCCCAGCTGGCTGGGCAAGGCGCAATTGATTACTGTAAAATAACCAGACGGTTGAAGAAATTTCGCTCGTGTTGCAAGAACCTTGACGCTCAACCAATGTCAGGTTGAACTAAAACCGTGGATTCCGATGCCTTGAACCAAGCCATTGAGATAAATTGAGTGAGTAGTACTCGGAGAGGATCATGCGAGCTCGATATCTCACAATTCACTGCCCGCGGTGTAATGGTTATCGTCGCAGGAAATGAACACGGCGATACGAGTTCAAATCCTGGACGAGATTGATTACATTTCACATAGCACTAATACCCTTGGGAAAGGTATGAATCCAATTATTCTCCCTCCAGCTATGGGTAAATAGTAGGGCGGACTGGGTTCTTCAGCTTTGGTGAGGCAACTAGTCTAGGAGAAGGAAAACTCTGAATTCAAACCTGTTAAACTCCGCTTAAAAACTGACATTGTGTCATATCCTGCCCGGGCAGAGGGGTTGGGTAAATATGATCTCAAAATTCACTGTAGTTCGTTATCGTCATGACTTTGGTAAAAGAATCAGGAACTGTCGAATTTTGCCAAAAATATAGGGGGTGTCCTCGTGGTGTAATGGTTAAAGCGATGGACTGCGGATTCGGAGTAAGCGAGTTCGTACTCCAGTCGCGCTATTACGTTCACTTTCGGGCAAATACCTTTGGGAAAGGTATGAACCCCTTATCCTCGCAGCTATTGGTTAAATAGTACCCCTACTGTTCTTCTAGGAGAATAGCTTTGGCATTAAATAACCTACGAAGGTTGATATGCCATTATTAACAAAGAAACCAAACCAAAACTTTTGAGTCAGTCTAATTTTTTAGAACATAGAGTTCATCTCTTTAGCACGAAAACCCGAAAGAAAAATATTGACTCAGATGGATTTTTCACAAGCAGCCCCTCGACATTTTGTAAAAATTAATTAACAAAGAGTGAATTGAAATTTGATATTTAACTTCGGCAAATAAAATTATCGTGAGTCTATTTATTTTTTTAATTTTATTTTCTCTTTATCTTTACTGATTTTTAATGGGAGCAATTGCTCGATCATTTCGTCCGTTGCAGGCGTTTTTGAGTAATGTTGCGTGAATGGCATACCAGGATATGCTCCTGTTTCCTAAAGTAAAAAGACGCAGGTATTTCTGTTATGTTTTGACCTTTTGACCCGGCCAAAAATGCCATTCAAGGTGATGCACCGGAAGGAAGTGACACATTCTAATGGCAGTTATAAGAAGAAATCGCGTGGGCGGAAATTGGCTGATGAAATGGGACGAGGTAAAAAAGATCCCATGATACTCTCATAGACTGACGCACCGGAAGAGAGTGACCTCTGAACTGCAAAACAGTTATTTCCGCTCGATGACGATCACACAGGCCATTCCAAAGATAGCGGAAGTGACACATCCCGGAAGAAATAGCGGAGACTTGGAGGCGTGTCTATATCACCGCGTGGGAGTTTGAAGGTAATATAAGGCCGACGAATTGAACAGAAGGAGGACAGTTGAGACCGGCGAGTAGAGTTGGAGTGAGAGATAGACGAGATGTAGTAAGGAAAGCCAGCACCCAGCAGAGTGGACTCCAGGGCTCCGGTTGAGCAGCCATGGAGAACGAGAAAGACACAACGCTGACGGCCATAACTTTGGGGGTCAAAATATTTCAGTTATTTTCGGTCTCCAGTTCCCTCTCACAGTAAAACCCCACACAACCTTTCCGAACCCTTACAAATAAAGTAAGAGGTAAATATTTTTATAAAGAAGTCTTCCTGCGTCTTTATCATTGCGTCGGTATGTATCCAGTATATATATATATATATGTATATTTCTGCATGAAGTAGCAGATGACAATACAACATTTCCCCGGTGGAAGTGTCGCGTAAGTTGCAAGAATGGCAAACCAGGAAATGCATCTGTTTCCAAAAGTAAACAGAACGCAGGTATTTCCGAGGCGGAAGTACTGCGTAAATGGTGGGGTACCTTGCTAGACAGGAGGGGTGTCCACGCACAACGCTTAAGCGGGGAGTGTGACCACAAGGATTACATGGGAATCCGGATAATTACATAAGCCAGGAATGGTTTCGACCCCAGTAGTGACGAAGAAACAACGAAAAAGACCGGCGTAAGAGCTACAAGATATCACGCCGCTCTGGGCACTGGCTTTGTGCCAGACTTTCTAGGTTTGAGAGATAGAGAAAAGCATGAGCTGTAAGAGACTCGCGAAAGTCGAGAAGAAACTAAAATGATTCAATGGCTTGATGTGAGCCTGTAATAGTCCCCCGAAAGCAGAACGAAGTTGAAGTGGTTCACAAAAGATTCGTATCTCGCTCTGTGTGTACATCTCAGCCGTCTTCGACTCTCTCCCTCGCTCGACCATTTTGTACATTTCGGCAATATAAAGAAGCGAAAAGAAACATTATATTTTTGTATATCTGTGTTGTCTTCATTCTCTGCTATCCAACAGTAATCCCAGGACTGAGAGAGAGAAAGTAGTTTGCCCAGTCGGTTGAGAGAAGGGCTGCAGAAAACACCGAGTGCTTCTCTGCAGTGGGGTAAGACTCAGCCAAGGAGTGTCCTAGATATGACACTAGACAATCTGATAGTGAGGTTCTAGTAATACTGAAGCTTTTGGGGACGCAGAGTACCCCTTCATTGCCATCACTCCCAGGTGCACTCTTACCTGAAGTAGTAGCACCTGATGGGGTCCTATCACTGGGTCAAATAGAACTAAACAGTCTACTTATGCTAAACTGAATTGTTTGAAATAGAACGGTTTTGATTTTTAACTGTGTGTATACTAAACAGAATTCTTCGAAACTTATCAAAATAATTAAATTCGATGAAAAAAAACAAAGAAAAAAAGCGTGGCTTTACAATGAAAAGAAGCTAAGAATTTGTTGTAGAGTGTCTCGTACGAAATGACTTCCAGTATTGCAGAAGTATAAAGACGCCGTGTTTCTGAAGCACGAGACAGAAACAGAAGCAGAGAGATAGCTCTGAAGGACGTCGGTCAGTAGAAGACCAACTTCGGACGTAACACCTACAGAGAGAGATTTATAATACTAGTCGGCCTGTATCACTTGGGTTAATAAATAATTAACTGTCTTACTGTGTATCTTTTCCTTAGCACGATACAACAGAGTTAGAAATGAATTTTTTTCCTTCAACAATTTCCTCATTGGTCCGGGAGACCTGGGTTCAATCTCAGGTCGCGTCATGCCAAAGACTTTAAAATGGCACTTGATACCTCCTTCCTTAACACCCAGCAATATAAGGTACGCATCAAGGGTAAAGTGGAGCAATCCAGGGAAAGGAGTAGCGCCCTCCCCTACACCTCGGTGAAGTAGCTATTGAAAAAGGGAGCCTTCTGGTCGCCCACAACTATGGTCGCCAACAACAATTTTACAGAATTTTGCCCTTGGTTTAAAACTGTGTTGTGGCTGGAAAAATGTCTTTCGGAGACGTTTTAATTTGGTGATGCTGCCAGGTTAGTTGACCGCGGCCAACCAAACTAAAAAATTTTCATGTTTTTTTTTTTCAGTTCTTCAAAACATAAGGAATTTTTCTTACAATTAGAAAATAATAATTTTTGAAAAAGCAATAAATTCAAATTTTGACAGTGGAATCTAGCGGGTTTAAAAAGAACTAAAGAGCTGGTCATGCTTTAGTACATATTTATGAAGAGCTGGGAAGTATTCGACAAGGTAGCGTTCTGAGTATAGGGGAGGTAGAATTAAGAGGAGACAGGAAATAAAAATCAGAGTTGATGGGAGGTAGAATTCAGAGTTGAGAGGAGGTAGAATTCAGAGTTGAGAGGAGGTAGAATTGAGAGTTATGGGGAGGTAGAATTCAGAGTTGAGGGGAGGTAGAATTGAGAGTTATGGGGAGGTAGAATTCAGAGTTGAGGGGAGGTAGAATTCAGAGTTATGGGGAGGTAGAATTCAGAGTTGAGGGGAGGTAGAATTGAGAGTTATGGGGAGGTAGAATTCAGAGTTGAGGGGAGGTAGAATTGAGAGTTATGGGGAGGTAGAATTCAGAGTTGAGGGGAGGTAGAATTCAGAGTTGAGGGGAGGTAGAATTCAGAGTTATGGGGAGGTAGAATTCAGAGTTGAGGGGAGGTAGAATTCAGAGTTATGGGGAGGTAGAATTCAGAGTTATGGGGAGGTAGAATTCAGAGTTGAGGGGAGGTAGAATTCGGAGAGGAAGAGAGGGAAATTCAGAGTGAAGTGAAGCCAGAATTCAAAATGGATGGTAAGGACAATCTAGGAAAACATTTTTTAACTTAAATGAATAAATATTTCTTTTCAAATCTCAATAAGATTATTCACAGGAAATATTAAATCCATTAAACAAAATTGATATCAGTTAATAAGCAATTTTCATTCCTAAATAAAAAAAAAAGTTAATTGCATCACGTAGCACAATCAAGAAAACATAGAATAGGTACATTAATAGATTCTATAGATATACTATTATTTCATTTTCTTGTTTCTCAAAGATATATATATATATATATATATATATATATATATATATATATAAAGAAAAGAAAAGAAAAAGACATCGACACGCGGCAAACGAAGGCATGGACAGCTATCGATAAGCTATCGATCATATGGAAATCAGACCTGACCGATAAAATGAAACCCAGTTTCTTCCAGGCGGCGGTCGTATCGATACTGTTGTATGGATGCACTACTTGGACGCTAACAAAACGGCTGGAGAAGAAGCTAGACGGCAATTACACAAGAATGCTGAGTGCAATATTGAACAAGTCCTGGCGGCAATACCCCATAAGACACCAACTATACGGCCACTTGCCTCCCATCACGAAAACTATCCAAGCCAGACGAACCAGACATGCAGGACAGTGCTGGAGAAGTAGGGACGAGCTCATAAGTGATGTACTCCTATGGACCCCCATATATGGCCGGGCAAAAGCAGGACGACCAGCTCGAACATACATTCAGCAGCTATGTGAGGATACGGATGTAGCCCTGAAGACCTGCCTGAAGACCTGATAGGGAGAAGTGGCGAGAGAGGGTCAGGGACATCCGTGCTAGCAGTACGACATGATGATGATGATATATATATAGTGGGTAGAGTGGTCGCCAATAGTCTGGGAAACCTGGGTTCAATCCCAGGTTGCGTCATACCGCCTTGCTTATTACTCAGCAATATAAGGTACGTATCAGGGGTAAAGTGGAGCAATCCTGGGGAAGGGAGTAGCGCCCTCCCCTACACATCGGTGTAGTAGCTATTGAAAAGGGAACTTCTGGTCGGCCTCGACTATGGTCGCCAATTTTACTTACATATATATATATATATATATACATATATATATATATATATATTATAACAATGTCGGTTTCTGAGTTTGTGGCGAACCAAGTGCAATATAATATGAAGAGTGCTCAATATTTAGGATAGAGTTATTATATAATATATATATATTTATATATATATATATATATATATATATATAATACCATAGAATTTAAACTGCGACCCCTGGGTTTCATGGAGTTTTTAACAAAACAACAATCATCAGGCCGTTTACAAAATGAAAAATAAAAACATAAAACCCAGGGGTCGCTGTCTCAATTCCATGGAATTATATATATATATATATATATATATATATATATATATTCATTATTATTATTATTATTGTTATTATCATAGATTGATAGATAGATATACTAATACTATATTTTCTTGTTTCTGAACGTTATATATATATATATATATATATATATATATGTGTGTGTGTGTGTGTGTGTGTAGTTGGGCAGCAGTCTTTCATTTAAGCATGTTTGATTTAATAATAAAGACACATTTTGTTTATATAATTATATATATATATATATATATATTGTCATCCACAGACATACTGTTTCGTTGTATCACAACTCTTCATTACGGCTAGACACGTATATATATATATATATATATATATATATATATATATATATATATATTATTCTTAAGAGACCTTATGTTTGGAATATTTCATATCTAGAAATTATGAAATGTTTAACATAATTCTAAGGGCCCGATGTATGCGCTACTAATATATAAAAATAAATATAGAAGAAACTTACATACAAAGGAAATATATATTTGTAATTACCTGTATATATATATATATATATATATATGTGTGTGTGTGTGTGTGTGTGTGTGCGCGCACGCGCGTATTAGCATTCTTTCTGAAGCCATCTAACAAGACGATATATATATATATATATATATATATATATATATATCTTTGCATACTATACGAAGTCATCTGATGAGACGAGATGCATTTAACGCCTTGCTAAAATGAATGTATATATATACATACATATATATATATATATATATATATATATATATATATATATATATATATGTGTGTGTGTGTGTGTGTGTGTCTGTGTGTCTGTGTGTGTGTGAATTATCCTGAAGAGACGTATTTTACACCTTCTTGAAAATAAATGTGTATATATATATTTGTGTGCGTGTTAGTGTGCGTATATATATATATATATATATATATGTGTGTGTGTGTGTGTGTGTGTGTGTGTGTGTGTGTGTGTGTGTGTGTGTGTGTGTGTGTGTGTGTGTGTGTGTGTGTGTGTTTCCCTTTGCATTCAATACCAAGCCATCTGACGCGACGAGACGCATTTTTCACTTTGTTGAAATAAATTTCTTATGGCATAATATCTATCCGTCGAGTTTTCTTTCTTTGATACATACATACACACACACATACACACACACACACACACACACACACACACACACACATATATATATATATATATATATATATATATATATATAAAGTAATCAAGTAATTCTTGCTTTGAGATAAGAGTTTAATATACATTAACGCATTTCAAGTGAGAATTTCTATTATTAGAAACGAGCTTCTTTTTTTCGGCTAACGGTGACGTCAGATATCACGGTTGCATATTTACCGAAATCTTTTTTAAGATTCTCAAATCAGAAAAAAAATAAAGTTTAGTACTTAAATTAGATGATTTGACGTCATTGTAACACCTCTGAAGTCAGTTTGCAAAAATTTTTAGTACAAAATAATGATGTAATAATCATTTTTTATCAATTGCATCATTGATTACAATATATATATATATATATATATATATGTGTGTGTGTGTGTGTATGTGTGTGTGTGTGTGCGTGTGTGTGTGTGTGTGTACAGTAATCAATAATGCGATTAATAAAATAAGATGTGTGTGTGTGTGTGTGTGTGTGTGTGTGTGTGTGTGTGTGTGTGTGTGTGTGTGTTTCATATTTGAAACGTTAATATAAAAAGAAAATATCTCAGTCTTGAATCTCTGTGTGTGAATCTCTCTCTCTCTCTCTCTCTCTCTCTCATTATATAGATATTAATAAATATACATATATATATATATGAATGTATATATATATATATATATATATATATATACAGAGGGAGACTGACAAATAGAAAATAAACGGCAGACAAAGAGGGAGAGGTATTGGGAGAAGTCTGATGAAAGCAAGCATATGAAATATATTCAGTGCTATTAAATAAGTAGCATCAAAAAGTTAATAAATAACATTAACATACGTGTGTGTGTGTGTGTGTGTGTGTGTGTGAAGAGATGATAGAATTGTCACGAAATCATGTCATGCAATAGCCATAAACGAATTTGATGTAGCTGTGATAATGTATCGGGTTTAATTTCTATCAAATAAAAGAGTTTAATAATCTAATTTGGTAAGCGAATTGAGTAAAACAGGAAAAAACAAAATTAATCGTCGTGTACGAAAACTTGAACAATTTTCCCAATATTTATATTCAATTGCATGGCTTCTCATCATCATAACAATCGTTCTCTAAAGATTTTTTATGAGATTCGATTAAGTCTTTTCTGATATTTTTCTTCCTTTCTTCAAAGACAACACGTTCTACTTCCTAAAGGTTCTTTTTTTTTTGTGGAGACCGATAATTTATTCGAACTTTCAATTCTTGCCATAGATTTTCTATAGGAATAAAGTCAGGACTTATTGAAAACCATGGAAGAACTATAATCTTATTTTCCTGAAGCCACGCACTCACTTAGACGTGTGTTTGGTATTATTATCTTTTTGGAAAGTAACCTGCCGACCTAGATCAAGATTTTGCGCAGATAGTTGTAGATTTTCATCGAGAATTTTGATATCGTCTTCAGATTCCATTTTTTTTTCTTTTATTGCAATTTATTGCCCTGGGGGTTAAGGGGGTTAAGTTAAAAAAATCAACCGCAAAACATCATCGAGTCGCCTCTATGTTTTAATGTTGGCACAGTTTTCTTTGAGATGGAAGTCTTACCTTTCTTGCGCCAAATTTTCTGTACATTATAATTTGCGAATTAATTTTGATTTATTGCGGACTTTTTGTCCTCATCTTGTTATTTTTATTTTTATTTTATTTATTTTATTTTATTTTTTTTTTTGTTTCTTCTTTCACTACGTTTCGGCCAAATTTCACCTCTGGCCTTCTTCAGGTGATTTACCGCGACCCAAGCCGGCCAGAGGTTTACTTGGTCAAAAACGTGGTGCGATAAACAACTATGGAAGGCAGTAATTACTGGGGATACGGTTACAAGACTCATCATTCCTATCCGAGGTCGCGGTAAATTGCCTCTCAAATATATTGTATTGAACCCATTGTTCTGAACATTGAGTTTTATATTTCTTTCTTGTGCTTATTAACATATAAAAAACCTAGCATTACACGGGGATTAGATTTTTAGGAATGGATATAAACGTTCGAAATTGATAGGTGTACGAAACATTTCGTCGCTGACTTTATATATAGAGTGTCTCAATATACATAGTTATATAGGGTGTCTCAGTATATATTTTTATATATAGTGTTCCAATATACATGGTTATATTGGGTGTCTCAATATACATGGTTATATTGGGTGTCTCAATATACGGTTACATAGGGTGTCTCAGTATACATGGTTGCATAGGATGTCTAAGTATACATGGTTATATAGGGTGTCTCAATATATATGGTTATATTGGGTGTCTTAGTATACATGATTATATAGGGTGTCTCAATATACATGGTTATATAGGATGTCTCAGTATATATGGTTATATAGAGTGTATCAATATACATGGTTATATTGGGTGTCTCGATATATGGTTACATAGGGTGTCTCAGTATACACGGTTGTATAGGATGCCTCAGTATACATGGTTATATTGGGTGTCTCAGTGTACATGGTTATATAGGGTGTCTCAATATACATTGTTATGTATAGTATCCCTATATACATGATTATATAAGGTGTCCCAATATACATGGTTATATAGGGTGTCTCAATATCATGGGACCCATGTGACTGCTAATAACTCTACAAATAATAATGTTGTGTTCTTTTTTGTTTCAGATTTGAAAATAGTATACTATAACAACTATTAATCCTTGATCACACTTCCTTAGACAAGAGAAGAAAAAATATTTTGCATCACTACTTATTTGGAGACAAAATCATTTAAAACTGCAAATAAAATTTTGCAAGGAGTTTAAGTTTAATAATTATCCTCATAAAAGCCAAATTTATCGTTGGGTACCTAAATTTCAAGCCACAGAGCCAGTAAACAACCTCAACAAGAAGGCAGAAAATTCCAGATCTGGCAGGAAGTTGACTGTAAGATTTCCTGACAATATGGATGCGGTGAGAGATTCTCTCAGAAGGAGTCCGAAAAAGTCACTCCGAGGACATTTCAAATAACTTGGTCTTTCACGTGCACTGTTGGATAAAGTCAATCAATTTCTGCCCTTGTCATCTGGTTTGACCCTTCTGAAGAGATATGATTGCATTTTAGTTTGGTTTGGTTAGTTGGATTTTATGGCATATCAACCTTTTTAGGTTATTTAATGCCAAATCCATTTTTATGCAAATAATCAGTTCTATTTCAATCAGTTCAGTTTCGCATGAGTAAACAGTTTGATAATCAAAATCGTTTCTATTCAAAGCTATTCAGTTTAGTCAAACAGTTCTAATTCAGCTAATTCAGTTTAGTATAAGTACAGATTTTGTTTACACACAGTTAAATGTCAAAACAGTTCTATATATAACAATTCAGTTTAATGTAAGTACAGAATCAATGTCAAAAACAATTCCATTGCAAAAAACTCAGTTTAGCATTAGCACGCGGTTTAAATGTAAGTACAGTTTAATTGTCAAAAACATTTCTTTTTCAAGCTATCCAGTTTAGTCAAACAGTTCTAATTCAAACAATTCAGTTTAGCATAAGTATGCAGTTAATTCTATTTAACTCATAGATAGTGCCCTATCATGTTCTACTATTCTAGGCTAGAGCGGACCTGGGAGCAATGGCAATGAAGGGGTGATACGCCTTCCTCAAAGCTCGAGCGTCACTGGAACCTCACCATCCATATTGTTTAGTGTCATATCAGGACACTCGTTGGGGTTGGGGTCGGCTGGGCAAATTGCTTTTTAAGACTCAGATGAACGATAACTTGATGCAATATGAATAATCATATTAATGTGTGGTATTTGCTTTGAGACCCCCTGCAGATAGATAGATAGATAGATATGAATAGACTGAGATAGGTAGATAGATAAATAGATAGATAGAAAGAAAATGAACATAGATAGATAGATAGATAGATAGATACCCATTTGACATGGCTTGAATTATCACACTTTTTATATAATCTAAATTAAACCTGATCATGAATATGTAAGATTGTCGGCTAAAAGATTTAATGGCCGACTACGATACTCACGTGGAAACTCATCAAATGAATTTAAAAAAAAAAAATAGTACTCCTTATGGTCAACACACTTCTTCCTTCAATGTTACAATGTTTTAATCTTATTGGTAAAAAAAATTCAGCAGCAGCATATATGACATCATCATATATTTTTTCAACTGGTGAATTTCAAAAATACAATCTGACACTTTAGAAAAACGATATACAATAAAATTCTGTTTTAAACTTGGAAAAAAGGCCAAAGAAATGTATAGATTGCTTCAGACTGCTTTTAGAATGAATCTTGCATGAATCGAGCATCAGTTTTTGAGTGACATAAGAGATTCAAGAAAAGCAGGGAGTCTGTGAGGGATGATGAGAGGTGTGGGAGAAGTAAGGAAGACCAGAGCTGATTGGCCAAAGGGTTAGGGTTAGGTTTATTATGTTGAGGTTTTAAGGGAGTTCAGCAAGAGATTCCTAGGGAAGAGGCCGGCACTCTTCAAATCGGGTCAGTGGTATTTCCACCATGACAATGCACCGGTCCACAACTCCATCCTTGTCACAGACTATTTGACCAAGATGAGCATCAAGACACTTCCTCAGCCTCCCAATAGTTCAGACCTTGCTCCCTCTGACTTTTGCTTATTCCTTAAGCTCAGAGGTTGTCATTATGAGACAATTGAGGAAATGAAAGAGGCTGTGACGAAGGTCATTGACACGCTCACACAAGAGAACTTCCATAGGGCCTTCCAGAAGTTGTTGGAACGATACAACAAGTGCATTGCAGCCGGGGGAGATTACTTCGAAGGAGACTAGAATTTCATGTGTGTACTATCAATAAAAGTGCCCATAATAAAAATGTCTGGAAACTTATTTAATGATCTTCGTAATTAAGAACGCTGATCATTATAAAACTTTAAAAAGTGGAAAATAAAATTGTTATCATTCCCTAATATTTTCCTAAAATTAATTAATTTTTAAAAATAACAGATGATATTCATAGAAAGGGTAAAAGGATTTCATTATATTGGTATTACCGCCTTACTTTCCACCAGATATATATATATATATATATATATATTTATATAGGTTTGATTGTATTGCATGGTGTATCAACCTTTATGGGTTATTTAATTTATTATACGAAAGTCAGTTGAAAAGTTTCTGAGGCTGACCAAAACAAAATACTCTCATTGTATGTTAATCGCCAAATCCCAGGTAATACCTGCTTAGCAGGGTTGATTTTATCGCTTGGTGCCTGAAGCATCACCAAAAGGGGATGTTGTGGAAACCAAGCAATTTCATGAAGGCTACTTGTGGGTCTCAGTTCGTGCGTGACACCCTCACTATAAAATGTCCTTGTTTCAATTTTGTCGTGAATTGTAAGAGTCGACACATGTTTGATAAGAGATATTTGTTTACGGAGAGAAATACAGTTCGCCGACTAATTTAAGCAACCTTAGTCGATTTGCTGTCGGAAAAACATACTGACAGTCATATAGTTATACTTACTAGTTTAGAACGAGCACAGCTTATATATCGGGTGGAACGATAAAATTGTCGTCCTAAAGAAAACAACACTACAGCTTTATTTTTAAACTTTTGTTGAAAAAGTCAATTCAGATAACTTGATTATGTAGTAGAGCTGACATCTATTCAATTTAGCTGCCTTTAGCCTCAATCACCACCTCGATACGGATCCGGAACTGGGAGCATGCCTTTTCCACAAGCGCTGGCGGGAGCTCGGCGAATACTCGGTGGATGGTGGCGATCAGGCTGGCTTTGGTGGTGTGGGAGGTCATGTTGGTGATGTTCCCGACGTATGACCAAACGAAGTAGTCCAGCGGGTTCAGGTCTGGGGAGGAGGGGGCCAGTGAGAGAACGGTACAAAGTCGTAGCACTCCTTCTGAAGCCAAGCCTTGGTCTCTTTGGACTTATGGGCCGGCGCCGAGTCCTGCTGTCTCACTCAGGGTCTGCCACCGGCCAACCAATTGCACCAGGGGATCACCACACTCTTCAGTACATCCAGGTACACTTTGGTGTTGACTTTCAAGCCGACTTCGAAGATGTGAGGTAGCATGATGTGGCCCTCACTTAAAACTACAACAAAGACCATAACCGTTGCCGGAAACTTTGTTTTCATCACCTTGAGAACGTCCCTGTTATTCGTGGCAATCCAGATTTGCATTTTGAGTGTGCTGGCAATGGTTCTGTTGTCATAACTTGGATCGGTAGAGACCATGAGTTGTACAGCGGCGCATCTCCGATCTCGCTCGTTGAACATTGTGTCACTTTCAGACATGATAGAAGGCTCCTATCGCTCTTGGGATTTGTATACAACTGGCCAACTAGTAGATGGTCTGCAACAAAAAAAGACAACTGATTTTGATTAACGGAAATGGAATTATATCGTCTTTTCTAGGGTGACAATTTTATCATTCCACCCTGTATCGTCCTCAGACCAATCCATCCTCTGTGTGTGAGGGGCAGATTCCAGTCACTCATCAGCATTGTCAAATACAACCTTTTAGGATGTTGGATAAATCTATACTTTCACAGAATGGAATCAAATAAGGTTTATTTTTCGACATAGTCCCCCTTGCAATTCACTCTTTTCTTTCATCGGTGTTGTTCTTGTAGGGTAGGCTGAAAAGTTTATATCGTGACGTCATATCCGCTGTTGATAACTTTTTGACAAATGGGATTCAAAAACTGCAACTCTGATGAAAAAAAGAGTGAATTGCAAGGAGAACTATATATATATATATATATATATATGTGTGTGTGTGTGTGTGTGTGTGTGTGTGAGTTAATATATAAGCCCAAGCATACGAGAATAAACTGACAAAGATGTTCGTTTTGGAAATTCGAATAGTCAATAAAACGAGGCTTGTGAAATCTATTCAGTCGTATCGATCCAATAAAAATCGGTCTTATCATAATGGTATTGATCAGAACCCATCGATATTGCCATAGCAACCAGGACAATATTTCTGGTCAAAAGAAACAGTAAAACCAACGCAGATTCATCTTATCCTTTTTTTATTTGTGTTTCTTTGTTTGTTTAGGTGGGGGTAGTTTGTTTTTGTCTTCGTTTTCGGGGGGTTGTTTTTTGGGGGGTGCCGAAAAGATGAATACATGTAATTTATTGAAAGTTTGAATATATAGCGGCATATTGCTATGCTTTCAGTCTCTCTAACAGAGGAAGCCATATCCTTGATCCATTAAAATTCAAGATTTTCAACGCTGATTTTCTAGGCAGGTATATGGATCTTAATTCGAAGAAAAACACAACCAAATTTCCAACACCATATTTCGCCGATTGATCTACACTTGAGGAGCTCGTGGCATAACGGTTATCAACGTAGGGAGTTCGAATCCGAAACGAAGCTGTCAGCACTTCACGTCGTGCTAATGCCCTTAGAAAACTCATGAATACTTCTCTCAACTGTTGGTCATTAGTAGGATAAACTGGGTTCTCTAACCTGGTAAGAAACCGATCTAAGAGAATCGAAAACTCTGAATTTAGAACCTGAGAAGTGTTTGGTTTTATAGCAGCCATTGTAGGTTATTAATGCCAACTCCATTTTTATACATATAAGCAGTACAATTTCAAATAATTCAGTTCAGCATACAAAACAGTTCTATTTCAAGCAATTCATTTTGGAAAAATACACAGTTTCAATACAAAAACAGTTCTATTGCAAGCAATTCAGTTTAGCATAAGTGCACAGTTTAGTTCTATTTGACCTATAGATAGGACTCTATCAGGTGCTACCACTCCGGACCATTGTGGACCGGGGAGCGATTGCAACGAAGGGGTACTCTGCATTTTCCAAAGCTCCAGTTTTACTGAAACATCCCCACAGGATATTCGTTTAGGAGGATGGTCTTACTCCTGTGCAGAGAAGCATAAAAAGAGGATTTGGTATTAAATAACCTACAATGGTTGATATGCCATAAAACCCAACCAAACCAAATCATATATATTTAATATATATGTATAAAGAGGATTTGGCATTAAATAACCTACAAGAATTGATATGCCATAAAACCTAACAAAACCAAATCATATATATCTTATATATATATGTGTGTATAAACAGGATTTGGCATTAAATAATCTTCAGTGGTTGACATGCCATAAAACCCAACCAAACTAAACCAAACCAGTCTTCTTCATATACACAAACTAGAACTGAGCTAAAAATGACTAAAAACACAGGAAAATCGACTCAATCCTGATATTCATCAGATGATCGTGCGACCAACGTCCGTGGAACACTAAGTTATGGTTAACACACACACACGCGCGCGCGCGCGCAAATATATATAGTAATGATAATCTGCTAAAGTATTTGAATAAACAATTTGTTTCTAATAACCTAATTTTGGAAGATAAAAGAGGAACATTACGCAAGAACAAAATTTTATTACAATTAACATGAGACAATATCTAAGAATGATTTGTTGTTTTGAATATTGGAAAATGTATTAATATAACTTGATTGTTAGATACATAAAAGAAACAATATTTTTTATATACTTCTAAAATTTTGTTCTGTATCGATCAAACAGATTGAAAAGGGGAATTCGCTACGGATAGGAAATTCATACAATACGTGTCAATATAACGACAATTAAAATAATCTTTTATTATTATCATTTTAAAAAGACACTTTAAAAACTTTTAAAAATTAAAGAAACATTATTAAAAAGGAAACATAAAAAACGTGTTCCTGAAAGAAAAATAATTATTGTGAATGACAGAAATTCACCTTAAAATAAACTAAATATCTACAGAATTAAAAAAAAAAGTTTGACCCGTGATGATTTGAAAAAAATGTGTTCTAAAAAATGATTTTTAAAAAAGATTTTTAAAAGACGTCAGACGGCTGTCAAATCATGACATCTTTTTGACATTATTATTATTATAATTATTGTTATTAATCAGATGACTTTTTAAAAATGATTTTTAAGAAAATTTCTTAAAATCATTGATTTCTTAAAAGACAGATGAGATTTCTCAAAATCATGCTCGATTCATTAAAAAAATATTTAAAAGATGTCAAATAGATGTCAAACAGATGTCAAAACGATGTCAAAAACATTACGGTTTGACATATACGATTTTTTTAAATGTTTAAAAGATGTCAAACAGATTATTACAATCATGTCAAACAGATGTCAAAAACATTATTCCGATAATGATATACGATTTTAAAAAATGTTTAAAAGATGTCAAATAGTTGTCAAAAAGATTATTACGATCATGATATTCGATTTTTAAAAAATGTTTGAAAGATGTCAAACAGGTATCAAAAATAATTTCCTTAAGATTCAGTGTATAAAAATGTTTAAGACACCCAAAACAATTATTTAGATGCAATTTATTTTTAAAAATCGTCCGACAGATAAGATGTCTGATGTCAAAACGATTTCATTCCAAGCAGATATCAAAAAATTATAGACCAACGTTTTTAAAAGTTATCAGCCATATATCCAAAAAATGTCAGAAATATGTAACAACATAAAAAGATATGACAAAGATAATAAAAAAGTATTTCAAAAAAAGAAAAAAGAAAACGAGTACTCACGTAGGATATCATAGGAATATTGAATACAGCAGCGAGTCTTGCTTCGTGCATGCAAGTCTCTTGGGGTCCGATATACGCAGAAATGTTTTTATCCAAGAACTGAGTTGTCCGCAAAATGCTTTCTGTTTCTTCCCCGTACGTCTCCTGGGGTAGAAATTCAACCCGATGCTCCGGCAGGACGAGAGGATTATTATTAATCTCAACAACCGCCAGAGTTAAAGCTCCCGATATTACCTGTCCAGGACGCCGGTAGAAACCGCTACTGTAAAATTCGTTACTTGCGTTGGACTCCCTAATTTGGGAGCCAGTTAGGTACCCCAAACGGATGACTTTGGTGGCCGACAGTTTACTCGGGGTAGTCCACATTCCTGTCTGACTTAGCACTATTTCTCCATCATCTGGTAAGCTTATATTCAGTTGACTAGAGCTCTTGTTTTGGAGTCCGCTCAAATTTTGTTTGATGGTGTTGTTATGGATGTTTTCGTAGGGAATACCGTGGGTTGAAGGTACGGTTTTATTTAGAGGAAATAACATGAGATTGAACTTGTCTTCCTTGGAATTCTCTTGCATTTCAAAAGTTTCATTGTCGCCTGTCGTTTTATCAATGGTATTAATACTTCGTATCGCATGACCACTGGAGGTCCTGTTTTTAAGAACTGTAGAAGTAGGTTGAATACTAGTATTGTTTTTTGGTATGATGTGATCCGTAGGAGCTTCGCCTGTCGCTGAAATACTTTTGGTCTCTACTGTTGCTGAAGAAATGGGTAATGTAGTATTCGTTGTTGTGACAAGAGGCGGGGTAGCAGTCGACCATGTTGACGTAGATATGTTTTTTATTTTTGTTGTTGTTGTTGTTAAAAGTGGTAATGTTGATGTTGTGGTTGTTGTTGTGGTTGTTGTTGGGGTTGCCCCGAAAAAGACTGAATCAGGCGTCTTTTCTGAGGTTGATGGTGTTGGTGATGAAAAATCCGCGCCGGCCAAGGACCCGTTTAAATGAACCCTCTGAATTGACGTGGCGTGATTTTGACCCGAATCAGTAGCAGATAAAAGGATTTTAGAAGCGTTTTTTTCCTTGACGGCCGCTGAAATGTTACCATACTGAGGAATAACACTTTGGTGAGACATTGTAACTGCCTGGGTCACCTCAGAACTTGTTGAGTTCATTCTTTCAGCGGTTGAGGAGAGGGTGGTCGATGTGTCGGTGGTGTTTACGGGTGTGTTAATAGTAGCAGTCATGTCCTTTTGGGAAGCAGTAACTGAAGCTGACACCTCGCTCTTCGGAGACGCCGCTCTTTTTGTGGACATTGTCACGTTTTTGTTGTCTGTCTTGATAGTTCTGTTGTTGGCCGTGCCCAAAAGCAAGAAATGAGTGACTACTGTCCAAACCACTGCAAGTAGCCACAGCGTTCGGACTTGTCTCATCTCGTGGTCAGGATAAGGACAAAGCAATGTGTCTAGATGACGTGGGCGTGACGCCCGAGACGTGTACGAGAACTCCCATTAAACACTGCACTCTATCAGATCAGCATCCAAGCAGTCAACTCACCAAACCCGACATCTTTCAACATCTCTGAAAAGAGCAAAAAGAAGACAATTTTGTAATGGTAATTAATCGGATAAAGCATCTTTCCTGCAAAAAAACAAAACAAAAAAAACCGGCAAAAAAAACGCAAAGTTTATACGAAAACTAGCGAATCAGCCATGAATTTGGCTGAGTTGGCTTTCATGGCATATCAACCATTGTAGGTTATTTAATGCCAAATTTTTTATACAGATACATAAAATATATATGATTTGGTTTGGTTGGAATTTATGGAATATCAACAATTATATGTTATTTAATGCCAAATCCTCTTTATACATATATATTTAATATATATGATTTGGCTTGGTTCGGTTTTATGGCATATCAACCATTGTAGGTTATTTAATGCCAAATCCTCTTTATACATATACATTAAATATATATTATTTACATAGGTTGGGTATTATAGCATATTAATATTAAAGGAAGTGCCCGTGGTGTACTGGTTATCGTCGTAGGAGATGGACACGACGACACGAGTTCAAATCCTGCGCCAGTCTAATTGCATTTCACATAGCACTAATACCCTTGGGAAAGGTATGAATTCAATTATTCTCCCTCCAGCTATGGGTAAATAGTAGGACAGACTGGGTTCTTCAGCCTTGGTGAGGCAACTAGTCTAGAAGAAGGAAAACTCTGAATTCAAACCTGTTAAACTTCGCTTAAAAATTGACCTTGTGTCATATCCTGCCCGAGTGGAGGGGTTGGTAAATATGAGTATAGCATATTAACCATTATAGGTTATTTAATGCCAAATCCTTTTTATACATATATATTAAATATATATGATTTGGTATGGTTGGGCTTTATGGCATGTCAACCCTGATTTTGATTTGTAAACATAAGTCAACAAAGTTAAATAGTTCCAAGTTCACTAACAATTCAATTAAATATCAGTCATTTGTTTACACACAGTTAAATGATCAAGCAGTTCCATTTCAAATAATTCAATTTAGCATAAGTCAATGTTGAATGGTTCCAAGTATTGCTATGTGTCACTCATAGTTCACTAACAATTCAATTAAACATCTGTCCTTATTTACTGACAGTTAAATGATCGAACAGTTCTCTTTTAAACTATCCAATTTAGATTGAATCATTTGTTTGCACACAGTTTAAATATCAAAGTTGTATTTGACTCAAAGATAGGGCTCCATCCGGTGCTACTATTGCGGGCTAGAGTGGACCTGGGAGTGATAGCAATAAAGGGGTACACCGCATTCGCCAAAGCTCCTGCATTACTAAATCGTCATCATTAGATTCTTGGGTGTCATATTCAGGACACTCGTTGCCGAGAGTTGGTGTATTCTACAACACTCAACCGGCTGGACCACAGCTATAAATGATTGCATGCCAAACTGCTTGTGAGTTTGTGAGTATGTGTGTGAGAATTTATGTATGAGAGAGTGTTTGCGTGTGTGTATGTGTATGCAAATCTGTGTGTGTTCGTGTGGGTGTGTCTGCGTGTGTGTGTGTGTGTGTGTGTGTGTGCTTGCGCGCGTGTGTGTGTGTATGCAAGTCTGCTTGTGTGTGTGTGTGTGTGTGTAAGTCTGCTTGTATGTGTATGTGCGTGTGCGTTTGCGCGCGTGTGTGTTTATGCAAGTCTGCTTTTGTGTGTGTGTGTGTGTGTGTGTGTGTATGCTTGCGTGTGTGTATGTTTGCAAGTCTGTGTGTGTTTGCGTGTGTGTGTGTATATGCAAGTGTGAGTGTTTTCGTGTGTGATGCAAGTCTTTTTGTATATGTGTGTGTGTGTGTGTGTGTGTGTGTGTGAGCGTGCACGCGCGTTAAATTATCCGATAAAAGGCGTAAAGGTTATCGTCGTAGGAAGTGAATTCGACGAACCGATTTCGCACCCTGGACGACGCTGTTTCTGTTTCACTTCTTGAATCCTAATTTTACCCTTCTCCTCCCCATCTATGGGTAAATATTGGGTCAGGTTGGGCTCTTCAGCCTTGATAAGGCAACCAATCTAGAAAAAGGGAAATTCTGTGGGCAAGCAACCATACTTTCGTTATCACCCTGCCCACCAAAAAAAAAACCCAGAAAAACTATGCAATAACTCAAGAAAATATACGGAGGGGAAAATAGCTGATTGCTGAACAGCTCCCCACCCCAACGCGCGACAACCACCCCCGCCGCCCAGATAAAAGAAGTTTGAATAAACAAGTTGATAAAAATTTCAACAGTTGTTCATTTCCTTTTATAGAGATCAAAAACGAAATAGTAAAAACTAAAACACAACCTGAAAGCCGTTGAGGGTTTTGGGGCATAAACATTTTCGGGATTCGGTTTCTTTGCTTAATGGCATATCAACCTTCGTTGGTTATTTAATGACAACACTGTGAGTAAAACGGACGCCATACTTTGCACGGGATTTGGTTTGGTTTTATGGTATATCAACCATTGTAGGTTATTTAATGCCAAATGCTCGTCATACTTATATATGAAATATATATGATTTGGTTTGGTTAGATCTTATGGCATATCAACCATTGTTGGTTATTTAATGCCAAATCCTCTTTATACATATATATCAAATATATAGGATTTTGTTTGGTTGGGTTTTATGGCAAATCAACCATTGTAGGTTATTTGATGCCAAATCCTCTTTATACTTATACATATACATCAAATATATAGGATTTTGTTTGGTTGTGTTTTATGGCATATCAACCATTGTAGGCTATTTGATGCCAAATCCTCTTTATACATATATATCAAATATATAGGATTTGGTTTTGTTGGGTTTTATGGCACATTAACCATTGTTGGTTATATAATGTCAAATCCATTTTATACATATAAAAAGTTTTATTTCAAACAATTCAGTTTAGCGTAAGTACAATGTTGAAATGTAAAACCAGTTCTATTTCAAACACTTCAGTTTAACATGAGTACACAGTTTAAATATCAAAAACAGTTTTATTTCAAACTATTCAGTTGAGCATAAGTAAACATTTTAAATGTCAAAAACAGTTCTATTTCAAACAAATAGTTTAGCAAAAGTACACTGTTTAGTTCTATTTAGCCCATAGTTAGGACCCTATCTGTTACTACCACTCCGGGTCAGAGTGGACCAGGAAGCGATGGCAACGAAGGGGTACTCCCTATTCCTTAAAGCTCCAGCATTACTGGAAACTCACCATCTGACTGATTAGTGTCATATCCAGGACATTCTTTGGGGGAGTCTTACTCCTCTGCAGAGGTGCAGTCGGTGTATTTTACAACCCCAGCCGACTGGGCCTTTGTTTAGGGGTATTTGTCCAAAAATGAATGTAATAGCGCGACTGAAGTTCGAACACGCTTACTACGATGTCGCACTTCAGCACGTTAGCCACGACACCAAGGGGACTCTTCTGAAACCCTTTCAGTCTGAATAATTAAGCAATTCAATTACGAGTCATTCAATAAATAATCTTAAAATGGCTTCTGCTACTGCTGATAATTACATTATGTGCGAAGCAAAATTAGGGATGTTTTTAAATAATAATAAACGAATCTTTTATAAAACAAGATTAATTTTAATTAAAAATAAAATAAAATAGAATAAACACAAAACAGTAAATTTAATCAATATAGCCGCCATTTTTTTTTTTTTTTCAGTTATAGTATCAACACGCCTTCGAAACGATTTTCATGCGTTCAAAATAAATTCTTCAGACATTTTATTCCATTCCTCCACAATAGCTGTCTTAAGCGAACAAATATTTGGATGGGAAGTTGTATAGGTTTTGTTTTCTAAAAAACCTCTGTTGAACATAATCAAAGGGTTTAAGGTCTCGGCGTTAAATTTTCTCATGGACTTTCAATTCATTTGCGTGCTTTCTTATTGACCTTGTGGTTTCCTTCTTAACCACCTTAGCGAAGGCAGTTTAAAAACTTCTTTTCGTTTTTTTTTTTTTTTTGTTTAGTCCTCCATTCCTCCTTTTCCTTAAAAAGCCCTTTTTCCGTAAAAAGAATTTTTTCTTTAGTTTGTATACGATAGATAAAGTAACTTTGGCTTGGTTTCGGCGTTAAGCAAATCATAGATTCTTTGTCATTTCTTTTCTTGTTCACTCATATTGGGCTGAATTCTAATTCTAAAAAAGTGCTTGAATAATAAAGGTAATCATGAAAATTTAGATTTATTGGATTTTTTTCAAAAATTGGAATATTAAGACAAAAAATGTTTGAAAAATTATATTGCTTCCGCACCCTATGTATATATATATATGAGAGTCATTCAATAAATAAGGTGAATTTAGATTAAGGAGGTGACAACAGGAATTATAATTTACAGTTGCACCTTTTTGATATCCCTGAATATTGTCAGCACAACCTTCTTCCGCGACCGAACCTTTTTTTTTTACCGGACAGTCAATGAATTTTCCTGTCCACTCAGGTTTGTATTGGCAAACCCAAATTCATCCCATTTGTAAAGATATTTTTTACTAAAACATGCTTGATTGATAGAATGCACAAAACTAAACCACACCAGGAAAAAAGTTTTATAAGGCGAACAGCATGAAGGAACTATTCAAAAAAATTGCTCTCAAAAGCATAGTCAACTTCTTAAAAACAATTGGTCTCCTATTAAAGATATAGACAATGTTACCAACAACTTCGACCATCAAGTTTATACAAACAAAAAGCTTTGATATCTATATATACACACACATACATATCAGAATTTAACACTCAGTGACCTTTAAGAGGTCAATTTACCATAAAACCCAACCATGACCAACCTAAACATTTGCATTTACAAATAATATATATAATACATGTGTAAAAAGGCTCTGGAGGTGCCCGTGGTGTAATGGTTATCGTCGAAGGAAATGGACACGGCGACACGAGTTCAAATCCTGAGACTGATTGCATTTCAAATCCAGAGACTGATTGCATTTCACATAGCACTAATACCCTTTAAAAAATACCCTTTAAAAATACTAATAATCCAATTATTCTCTCTCCAGCTATGGGTAAATAGTAGGACAGACTAGGTTCTTCAGCCTTGTTGAGACAACTAGTCTAGGAGAAGGAAAACTCTGAATTCAAACCTGTTAAACTCCGCTTAAAAATTGACCTTGTGTCGTATCCTTCCCGAGCGGAGGGGTTGGTAAATAGAGTAAAAAGGCTCTGGCATTAAGTAACCTATAGAAGTTGATATGCCATTAAATCCAACCAGCCAACCAACCAACTAAAACATGCTTTTCCGTCCACATCACACAAATTTCACATAGTTTAAATTTCTCAGCCACCAAAAATTTGATGACAGACCTCTGTGCTTAGAGCACCCTCAAAACAAACATTTCTTTGAGATTAAAATGATTTTGGCTATTAACCAATTTCAAACAAGGTAGAGTTTACATTTCTGGGAAAACATTCTGGAAAAATCTATTTTGCTTTATACAAAAAAATTCCCAATATTTATTCGATGACCCACTTATATAATAGATCCCTCTTCAGTCAAAGCCCTTTCGGCTAAGGCTGTAGATTACCCCGATTGACGTTGTGAGGTCCTTTTTATCGCTCTAACGAGAGCAGTTAAAAAGCCCAGCTCGAACATACATACAGTAGCTATGTGAGGATACGGGATGTAACCCTGAAGACCTGCCAGAGGCGATGAACGATGAGGAGAAGTGGCGAGAGAGGTTCAGGGATATCCGTGCTGGCGGCCCGACATGATGATGATGATGATGACGGAAGACAAAGAAACTGTGGCTTGGTTTCAGCAGAGGGATAAGACCCCGCCAACGAAGCCGTGGGTGGTGATCCGTAAAGCGATAAGACGGAATCCTCGTGGCTGAGCAGTCCTTGACCTGACAACCGAAGTGATCACGGGACCTGCAACACTCCACGTTGGCCCTTACTGAGCTAAACGGGTTGTCGGAGGAGTCTGGACTATAGGGAGGCTGAGGAACAGTTTTGATGCCAATCTTGGTCAAATAGTCTGTGACAAGGATGGATTTGTGGACTGGTGCATTGTCCTGCTGGAAATGCCACTGACCCGATTTGAAGAGTGCTAGCCTCTTCCCAAAGAATCTCTTCCTGAACTCCCTTAAAAACTCAATATAGTACCCCCTAACCCTAACCCTTTGGCCAATTAACTCTGGTGTATTGACTTCCTTACTCCTCCCACACCTCTCATTATCCCTCACAGACTCCCTACCTTCCTTGAATCTCTTATGCCACTCAAAAACTAATGCCGGATTCATGCAAGATGCTCTAAAAGCAGTCTGCAGTATTCCATACGTTTCTGTGGCATTTTTTCCAAGTTTAAAACAGAATTTTATTGCATATCGTTCTTCTAAAGTGTCCTCACGTCCAAATTGCATTTTTGAAATTCACCAGCTGTGACAATCAGGTTTTAGTAGGGTGTATTACAATTGTTGCTGTAGCTGTTTATTTGAAGCTGAAATCCTAACAATTGGTCAGTCATCACATAAAATGTATAGCAATGATATAGTGAATTTTCAAGAGTCTACAACAATTTTAAATGCCTGTACAAAAAGGTCTGGAAGCTTATTGAATGCACCACGTATATCATTGTCCCTACATTATTCTTTAAATCGAACTTATGGCCAACACCCAACCCTATTTTATCTTAAAGGAGCTTGATAACGGTGGCTGCAGGCTAATCCTATTTACCAACCCTTCCGCTCGGGCAAGGTCAATTTTTAAGCGGAGTTTACAAGTCTGAATTCAGAGTTTTCCTTCTCCTAGACCACTTGCCTCACCAAGGCTGAAGACCTAGTCTGCCCTACTATTTACCCATAGCAGAAGGGAGAATAATTGAATTCTTACCTTTCCCAAGAGTATTAGTACTATATGAAATGTAATCAGTCTCGCGCAAGCTAATTACGCTGAGTTACCAATACTTGAAACCATTTAACTGTGTGAAAATAGAATTATTAGTGTTAGATAGCAATACTTGAAACCATTTAACTGTGTGTTGATAGAACTATTAGTGTTAGATAGCAATACTTGAAACCATTTAACTGTGTGTTGAAAGAACTATTAGTGTTAGATAGCAATACTTGAAACCATTTAACTGTGTGTTGATAGAACTATTAGTGTTAGATAGCAATACTTGAAACCATTTAACTGTGTGTTGAAAGAACTATTAGTGTTAGATAGCAATACTTGAAACAATTTAACTGTGTGTTGATAGAACTATTAGTGTTAGATAGCAATACTTGAAACCATTTAACTGTGTGTTGATAGAATTATTAGTGTTAGATAGCAATACTTGAAACCATTTACTTATGTGCAAACAAATGAGCTCTGGCTCGTTTTGAATTATTACCTTCTACCCATTTGCTTACAAATCATATATATATATATATATATGTGTGTGTGTGTGTGTGTGTGTGTGTGTGTGTGTGTTTGTGTGTGAATAGTTTTTTCACTAAATAACCCGCATGGGTTGATATGCTACAAAATAAAACAAAATTAATCCCCAGTCGAAAATAGGTCCCTTCTTTGTCAAAAAATCCTCCTTATTTATTAATTACTCTGCATGTGTTGTGAGACCGAAACTTACCTGCATCATGGACTCTTCCAGCACTATATTACTTGCGTAGTAATATCCGAATATGTCAGTAGTAGTAGTAGCAGTAGTACAAGAGTACTAGAAGTACGACTACCAATATTAGACCCTATCCTTTGTAACTTTTGTTAATATATCTTTCTTACCTTTAAACCATGTTCCGTGTTTTCCTTCTGTGTATCGACTTTGGGTCCACATAAACAGGTATAATTGGTCCCACTTGAGTCAAAGAAATTAGCCTATTTATTTCATGACCCTGGGATATATAATAGGTTCCTCCTCAGTCAAAAACTTCCCCATATTCATTGAATGACCCACGAATATATAATGGGTTTTCTTCACTTAAAAAAATCCCTCTTATTTATTGAATGACCCTCATATATATAATGGATTCCTCTTCTGTCAAAATATTTCACTTACTTATTGACTGACCCTCGTATACATAATAGGTGTCTCCTCAGTCTAATAAATTCTCTTAATTTATTGAATGACCCTCGTATAGATAATAGGTGCCCCCTTAATCTAAAAAATCCCCCTTATTTGTTGAACAACCTTCGTATATATAACAGGTCCGACCTCCATAAAAAAATCCACCTATTTATCGAATGACCCTTAAATATAAGCAATCAGCGAAAACGATCGCCTTTATAGAACGATCAGCGGAGACCAAGATAGCAATGAACAACAAAACATACTTATTTTTCACAAGGTTATTATTCAAGCTAAATTTCAAACGAGTTATTCCATTAAACAAGAGAGTTTAAGTTGGTTAAGACATGACGCGAACTGTTAGACATAAATCATAAGTTGTATAAAAATAATTAACTGGCGGAAACAATTTTACGTAATAT
>CAUZXS010000813.1:2500-62791 GCA_963585895.1 Sepioteuthis lessoniana | reverse complement strand
CCTCCTCTCCCGACCTGAATCCGCTGGACTACTTCGTTTGGTCATACGTCGAGAACATCACCAACATGACCTCCCACAACACCAAAGTCATCCTGATCGCCGCCATCCGTCGAGTATTCGCCGAGCTCCCGCCGGCGCTTGTGGAAAAGGCATTCTCCCAGTTCCGGATCCGTATCAAGGCGGTGATTGAGGCTGAAGGCGGCTACATTGAATAGATGTCAGCTCTACAACATAATCAAGTTACCTGAATTGATTTTTCAATAACAGTTTTAAAATAAAGCTGTAGTGTTGTTTTCTTTAGGACGATAATTTTATCATTCCACCCTGAAGAAATGTATATACAAAAGTTATATCACTATTGTAATACATTCTCCCCTGATGATGGCCCAATGTCGGGAAGAAAGTATTTGGGAAATAACTAATCATGGAAGATTTATCAACCAATTCCCGCCAATATCATAAGATCAATACGGCAATTCGAAAGGATTAAAAAAAAAATATGTAGACAAAAATGTCTCTTATGTTCAATCTAATATGTATTAATGAAGAAATGCTGCCAATATATATATATATATATATATATATATATATATATATATATATATATATATATATATATATATATATTCTACAATTGTACAAATCAATATCGTTTACTTTTTCCTACTCAAAATCGACTATGCTATTGAAGGATTTTAAAGGAATAATATCATTTATCATAATCATCGATTTTTAAATTATCATATGCTACTTCGTAAATTTCTTAAAATTACTAATTTTTAAATCAGTAATAAACTTTATCATAAAAGAAGAAAAACAAAAACAAATGATTTCTTATTTTATTATGTTTCTTCTTTTAATGCAGCCGGTCTAAGTTTTTTTAAGTTGGCATGTCCATGAAGGAGTTGAGACAAAGATAATTTCTTTACAAGTACATTCTTGACAGCAGTTTAATAGGATCAGGAAAAAAAGCATATATTCCAACTAAACAAAAATTTGATTGACAAACTTTATATTTTTGGCTCTCATTATCAGTAATCATCATCACTTCAAAGACTTCAAAACCTGCTTATTTCTAAAATCTTACCGGCCATTCATTTATATTATCATGTCTATAGAATAGTCCACTCTGAAAGAAACAAAAAAAAAAATCTATAGTGGTTCATTAAAACTGATTCTTTTTCAACCTAAATCTTGGCCATTTCTTCTGGTTTGATTTTTTCTTTAAAAAACTGTTTTCCTTTTCTCTTATTTTTCACTTCTTTTTTTACAAAAAAAAGTGAAAAATTCTGTTTCTTTTTTTCCTTGTTTTGAGATTTCAATTCCCTCTCTAGTTTTTTCTTGAGCTTCTTCCTTGCGGTTGTTGGTCTTCGATTTTTGCTTTTTATTCTGATCTTATTTCTTCAGTTCAATCCTAAAAATTTGGCATAGAATTCATGTTGTTGTTAAAGAACAACTAAAGACAAATTCGACATGAAAGACGTGGATATTGATCAAAAGAAATAGTCCAAATCAAACTGTCCACTGATAAGTGATATACGAGACAACTGATAAGTCATTTTCATTTCCGCAAAAATTCAAAATTTCAGTATTTTGAAGAGAAATAAAAAAGTTTTTAAAAATTGTTACGTCATAACATATGATGTAACAATTCCATATAATCTGTGTCTGGTTGAATTGTGGCTTTATTCCCTTATTTTTACAATAAGGAAGCCACAAGGCCTTGAAGTTTTGTGGTGGTGGTGGTGGGGAAGAGAGTAGTCATGCTGTTTCTGTATATGCTAAGGGAACCTAGCTAGCTACATTCGCCGACCCATTCAACTGTACAATATATAGACAATCATGCATCACCATACGCGCTGCAAGCACCAAAATACCACATTTGCTCTGTGAAAAGGCCTACTTAAAACCACGAATATAATGTATGATTTTATTTACAAACGATGATTTATTAACAAAAGATGTTATATGATGGGGATGGGAGAAAAACCCCAAAATACAAAAACGAAAACAAGGAAAAAATCCCCTGTTTGGTTAGCCTCCCATCCCCCCGTCTACAAAATGGAGGCCGACTGTTTCTAGTGCCCGAAAACACTGAAAACAAGCCGGACCTACCCTAAGTGGGAGAGGGTTCCTAATCTAAAGGGACAAAAGAAAAGACAGGGGTGAGTGCGGTATGGGCAGTTAATAGCAGATACTATGATTTTTATACACATGAAATTCCAATGTCTTGTTGAATTGTGACTCAGGTTAATTTATAGCTGTCATATTTCAGATGCATTGAGACTGAATTTGAAATAAGTCGTACTGTAATTCACTCTGCTGAAGATATTCGGGTCTTCTTCACTTTTGTATTGATCGCTGTTTTGAAGCACCGTATTTACTCGTATAATCAATTAATTTTTTTAGACCAATTTTTTCCCTAAAAAAGAAAAAGGGGTCATTCATCACACAAGATATATTTTTGAAACCTCGAAACTTATTTTGTTTCTAAGCCAAACTTTGTTGTAACTTCGATATAAACTATCCCCACATACCCAATACCTAAATAATAGTTATTAGCCATGATAATAGAGTTTTTACAAAATATAATTTTATAATCAATGATATGGTGAATCAATAGTGAGGTTTTAGTTTGTTTGGAATATCAAAATTAATACGATAATCTACTTCAAGGTGTAGATTGTTCTTCATTTACGGTATCGCATTGATTTTGATTATATTACAGTAATTTTGAAAGCATCAATGTTTGAATGTTTTCTGTTCTTGTCTATTCGACACTGAATAAATTATAGGCAAAAGTAGGGGACGTTTATTACTAGCAATATATGAATAAAACTCATTTTTGTGGCGAAAAATTGGGGCTGTTTCATTGTATGAAGTCGTTTATTACTCGAGTATATATAGCGCATATATTTTGCTGCAATCGATACTCTTATGGATATTACAACATTAATTCTAAATGCCAGAATAATGCTAATGAGAAAGAAAAAAAATTGTTGCAAATGTACGGAATATCTTGGCAATCAAATTAATTCTGAAAAGCCTTAAAAATTTCAAATATGTAACAAAACAAAACAATTCCTGACAGAGATGTAAGAAATCGGGTAAATGAAATAGTATTTACATACAAAAAACTTAAACAGATATCCACACTAACGAACAAACTGAAGAAAATGAAAACAAAGCGGGCTAAATTGAAACAATCATGGCAACTATATTTGAACCTATGTCTAGTACCGTTCAAATGAAACATATAAAGATTTCTTCCTGCAATGAATAAGTAAATTTTATGATATAAGGTGCGATGGCAATCAGTACATCAACAATCAATGAGGACAAATTCATTACATTATGAACATTTAAAATTTTCCTGGTAAAGAGCTCAATGTAACTAACACCACAGAGCAATAATTTCTTTATGAAATATAAAATTCGGTCACATTAGGATTATAAATTTTGTTCTCGATATAACACTAAACAATCTGATGCTGAGGCTTCAGTAATTCTGGAGCTTTGGGTAATGAGGAGTACCTCTTCATTGTCATCGTTCCCGGGTCAACTCTTGCCAGGAGCGGAAGCACCTGATAAGGTCCCATAAAAACTAAGCAGTGTACTTATGCTATACTGAAATGTTTGAAATAGAACTGTTTCGACATTTAATTGTGAGTAAACAATAAAAAAACTATACTTATACTAAACTGAATTGTTTGAAACGTTTATCAAAATGACTTAATTCGGCCTCAAATGACCCGAAAAGGGTTGATACGCCGTAAAACAAAACAACCAACCAACCAACCAACCAACAATCAATGCACCTGTGTTCATTGAAATCCTCGATAATTTTTTTTATTCCATCCACAGAAAATTGTTTTTTTTTTTTTTTTTTTCATGAAGGTATTGCCACAGAGCAAAGGGAATGAAAGGTTTTTTCCTTTGGGAATGTAAACCATTTGACAACTCATACAATAAACAATAATCAACGAAATGCCCAATCAAACATTTTTTTGCTTTGTTGTTTTCTTATTCATATCCCTTACCTTCAGATGACTGAGATTCAAATGCAATATTATGACATTTGTTTAAACAATAGCCAATGAGATTTTTAGAAACAACATCAGAAACAGTTTGCTGAGCTTTTCAGTGGCGGAAATATATTTGGGTGAATCAAAGGTTTTCCTATATTTTAGTACGTGCTACTTTGTGGTGTGTATATCACGTAACCAAAGCAGTTCAAACCGTGGTAGGTATCTGCTGTTTTTCGTAGTATCGCGGTAGTTGGTGTGCTGACATGTTATGCATTGCTTCACTTCGAGTGTGATTTAAAAGCCGCACAGATAAACGTTCATGAGGTCGTAAAAATGTGGAAGCAACTAAAAACATTTGTAGTGAAAAAAATGAAAGCGCAGTTGATCAAAATACAATAACCGGATGGTTTAGGAAATATCGTTCGAGTTGTAAGAACCTTGATGAGCAGGAAAGGTCAGATACGCCTAAAACCGTGGATTTCGAGGTCGTCTTTCAAGCCATTGAGGCAAATCTCGGAGAATATAAAGGGAGCTTGGCATCTCACAGTCCAGTGTAGTCTGTCATTTTTACGGAATCGGCAAAAGCATCCAGAATTGTTGAATTGTGGCTCACGTTATGGTAAAACTTTCCACTAATCCTAGTATATATCTCTTTTGCGTTTTTTGGTTGATATTCCGGCATAACTTCAAATCAGCATGTGAAATACTAATTTTTAGTGCAGGCAGACTTTCCTGAGTTGAAAGAGTTGGATAACTTTATCTTCTTTCCTGTATTTGTGGACTTGTGCCTGACAAAGCTTAACAACTGCCAATATATTTGATTTGCTGTAGTTACAAATTTCCCACTGACAATAATGGTTGATATTCGAGCCTAGGTAAATGACAAGTATGTCTTCGCTTACTCACAAAGAATGACACTACGCAATCATTCTTTCAAGATAATATTAGTAAATATCTGTATTTGCTACAACCTTTGCTTTTAGTGTCCTGAAATAAAATTCTTAAAAGTAAAAGTGAATTTAATTCATTTAAAAGATTTTTTAGTGGGGGTTCTTTAATTGTGAATATTTTTGAAAAGAATAAAGTTGACTTCAATTCTTCTTAAGGAATGGAATATCTGAGATTTGATATGAACGCTATTAAAAAAGCCAACATTTGTTGCGGTGTGTGGATGTTTATTGAAAAATATGAATATGCGTGTATATTGTCGTGTGTAAAATCTATCTATCTATCTATCTATCTATCTGTGTGTGTGTGTGTGTGTGTGTGTGTGTGTGTGTGTGTGTGTGTGTGTGTGTGTGTGTGTGTGTGTGTGTGTGTGTACGTACAAAAGGCACTATTTCACATTTTATGCACTCAATGCGCTGAGTAGATTTGTTATTATTATTAGATTCTTATTGTATTATTATGTATATATTTTATCTGCATATTTGTAAGAGGATAGAAAATAAACGAAGATAGATAGATAGATAGATAGATAGATATTCTACTCCTTAGATAGGTAGAGCGATATTACACTCATTAGATTGATCGGTAGATATATATCTCACTAATTTGATAGATAGATAGATTGATAGATAGATAGATCTAAATTAACCATAAAAAGAGACTTCGATAATCTAATGAGCAAAACTGTGCGCTCACGAAAGTCTCATTTCTTTGTTGGAATACAATACTGTTTAATTGCACAAATACACAGGTATTGTCGCACACACTTATACCACACCCCCCAACTCCATATAAAAATATACGTCAACATTTTTAAGGCTTTTAATGGGTGTCCAAAGAAAAACGTTTTATTCTTTAAATATAGACAGATGGATAAAACGTCTGAGAACGTTTTAGTAAAAAAAAAATGTAATATACAATTATTATCGCAAGAATACATCAATCGATCTATCGGTAACTACTCTAATCCCTCTCTGTCTCTCTTTCTCTCTCTCTCTCTCTGTCTGTCTCTCTCTATATATATCTATATATACTAGCAGATGTACCCAGTCCATGACTGGAGGGAAAGGATTTCAGTAACTACACACACACACACACACACACACACACACACACATATATATATATATATATATATATATAATGAATTCTCTCGATGATCCCAACGTATAAGAGCCTAACTGTTCGGTTAAAGACGTGAACAGTTGGACTATATATATATATATATATGGTAAAACTTAACAGATAACACACACACACACACACACACACACACACACACACACACACACATATATATATATATATATATATATATATATGTATTATTCAGTCCAGATAAACCGGAGTCGGGAATAATTCCGTCAGGACAAATTCATTACATTATGAACATTTAAAATTTTCCTGGTAAAGAGCTCAATGTAACTAACATCACAGAGCAATAATTTCTTTATGAATAATAAAATTCGGTCACATTAGGATTATAAATTTATTTCCATCCTGTTATGGGTATTGATAAATATCAATAACACAAAAAAACAGGATTTCTTCAGATTCAATGGATAAATTAAATGACATACAGAATAGACTCAGGAGGGAAGGGTGGGAGGTGGTAGAAGAGGGCTGAAGAGTTACCTTCCCATTTACCCACCTCCGGTTTTTATTTTTTATCTTTTTATTTTTTCTTACCGGTTGGAATCACAGTAAATTAAACTTTAATTCTTTATTCTAATTATATTCCAACGTAAAATTCCAGATTTAATAATAATTTAGGGAAGTACGACATTCCTTAATAACCTTATGTAAGTATCCAGTATTATTTATCTTCAATTAATTTTAGAATTTCAATATATATTCAAAATCTATATTCGAGCCTTAGCAAGTATAAATGTAGGTTAATACTTTTTGAAATTAATAGATAAGCACTTTAAACATAATGATGTATTACATAAAATATTTAATAGAAAAACGTTAAAAATTAGTTACTCCTGCATGAAAAATATTTTTCAAATAATCATAATAAAGGAATTAAGGAATTCCGTGATCGAACGAATAATAATAATAATAATAATAATAATAATAATAATAATAATAACAATAATAATAATAATAGTAAACAAAATGAATGTAATTGTAAAACTCAAACAAATTGACCCATGAATAGATTATGTAATTTAGATAATGTTGTATACCAAGGAATTATTTACCCAAAAGAAAATGTTAAGGATAAAAAAAGACTATATAGGAATTTCGTCCACGAAATGGAAGTCTAGATACTCGAATCATAAATTTTCTTTCACCCATGAACATCTGAAAAACCAAACAGCCTTATCTAAGCATTTTTGGAGTTTGAAAAATAAAGGTTTGACGCCTGAGATTCAATGGTTCATATTTAAAAAGTCAAATACTCCAAAATACTTTGATAGTTGATGTAATCTGTGCCTAGAGGAAAAAATACAAATAATGATATACGCAGGCCATGAAAATTCATTAAATCAGAAATGTGAATTAATAGCTAGATGTAGACATAGGAATAGATTTAAACTATAGGCAAATATCATAGATAATGTTTAATTAACCAAAACGTAAGATTATTTTGAGGTGGAATGAAGAAAATAAAATAAAATAAAATAAAGAGATGAGTAGGTACCATGTGATGTGCACGTACTTTTCAATGGAAAGGAAACTGAATTAATAGGCTCGAATACAAATTTTGAATATATATTGAAATTTTGAAATGAATTGAAGCTTAGGTATATAAACTGTAACTAGCTACTCTACAACAATTAGAAACATAAGAAGAACAATAATCCTATAAAATCTGAAGCTAGAGTTTATATAGAAGTTGTTATAACAATCATGTAGGAGAGGTTTCAACATCGACCAAAGAACGTATTTATGAATACATCCGATATTTCAAAATTGGTTACGATAAGAATGCATTTGTCGGGGGTATTTTGCGAGATGTGTCGCTGGTATGAAATAAAGTTTGTTCCAGGGAAGGAGTAGCGCCCTCCCCTACACATTGGTGTAGTAGCTATCGAAAAGGGAGCCTTCGGGTTACCCTCGACTATGGTCGCCAACTTTACTTTACTTACGTGTTCCTCACAAGTAATTTCCCTAACAAAACAAAAACAAAACCTGAATAACTTTAAAATAAAGGTTTATTATTGAGCTGGAATATTGTACCAAAGAACTCACAATGTTGTTGTTGCTTTCGCCTTTGGTGTAAGTAGAAATGTTAATGTCTTTGCTAGACAGCGTGGCGTCTCTCGTGTTTTGGTGGGTGAGGGAGCAGTCCAGTAGCGTAACGTAGTTTCCTTGTTGTTAGCGGCGAGACCTCTGTTGAATTGGTCCATCGTTTTCTTTTTATAACTCCTAAGAGGATCAAAACGGGTATAAATGTTTTTTTTTGTTTTTTTTTTGGTGGGGAAGTATAAAATCTGAAATTGGTTAAAAAATCTATGGGTGCGAATTTTCTATATTGTGGTTTGGAACCTTTTTTTCTTGAATGTTCTAATGTTTGTTGATTGGCTTAAAAATCTATGGGCGTAAATTTTGTGTATGTTGTTTGGATCCTTTTTTTTTCTAGAATTTTCTAATGTTTGTTGATTGGTTTAAAGATATGAGTGCGATGTTTGTGTATGTATATGAAATTTACGCTACACGTTAATGAAACCTAATTCAGAAACAAAACATATTTTTGATTTTATAGATTCTTAAATTTTAGTTGTTACATAAAATAAACAATAATTAAAGATTATTGAATGTACCATTATTTCAAATTATAACACTATCAAACAAAGGCCCGTTTTTTTTTTTTAACTTATCTCCTTATTTGTTTAGATCATTTCTAAATATCTACAATCTCCCCAATTCAAATTAGTTTTAACTGATTATCAAAAAATTATACTTATATTCAATAGCTTTGCTATGATTTCTAATTAAAATATTTTCTAAGCTAAATTTTAGATTGCAAACCTCAGCAAAGATTTCATTTTGTTTAATATTAATTTTTAAATTTATTCTCTTTTAAAAGGATTTTTAACTACGTAGATGTTAATTAAAAAAAAAATTCTTATCAATGTTTGAAAGTTTTAAAAATCTATATCAAATGACTTCACTATAGTTTGAAATAGAACGCTCTTACCGATAATTGAGTGGTGATTTTTTCTGAGTTTTTAAAGATATTTTCGGATGAAGAATTTTAACATCTGCCATTGATCGCCATTTCTATGATAAAATTGCATATTATTTTATGTAGAAAAATAAATCCTCGGAATATTCTGTTTTTTTTTTTCATTTTTTATGTTCACACACGCGCGTGCACGCGCACACACACACACACACACACACACACACACACACATATATATATATATATATATATATATATGTGTGTGTGTGTGTGTGTGTGATATCAGTCGACATAAATGCCAAATTACATTTTAGACTTGGGAAATAGTTTCTGGAATCATAAATAAATGAATTTTTATTGTTTATTCTCTTGTAGAAAATGTGTCATCATATAAAAATTGAAATTCTTTTCTTATTAAAGCTGTCACTAAAAATGTTTTAGGTTTGTTGGAATCAAATATCTTGCCAACATTTTTGCAGCCATCATTTATTGATAACCATCAGGATTCGATTAAAGAGATCGATTTCATTGGAATTCGAATTTTATTTTCGGGAGACACGTGATTTCCAATTCTACTTGTCTTGACATTAAAACAATAATTTTACTCGGGTCTAAATTGACAATATGCATGTTTTGCGATACACAATCTTCCAATACAGTGAAAATCAGTAAAACTTTTGCCAAATTATCATTTGTACTTTCATATTGCTGCATATCATCGTAAATATTTTTATCATTTCATCTATCTATCTATCTATCTACTCGGCCTGTCGGTGGGGTTTAAAATACGCTGAATGTCGCCTCTTTCGAGGGGTAAGAACCCTCTCCTCAAAAATGTGTTGCCAGAATAGGACACTAAACTGTATCTCTTAGTGAAATCCCAGTTCTGGAGCTCTGGGATGCGTTGAGTCCTTCTTCGTTGCCATTACCCCCAAATCCTCCCTGTTCTGGAATGGTAGTACCATATATGGGCCAAATAGGTCTGTTTAAATCGTCTTCAGACCGCGGCGCAATATGCATCAAGTTGGATTTGGTCGAAAGCGAGAGGTTTTCAGCATGAAGGAAATACTCGCGAAACCACCATTCCCGTGTGATTACATAAGAAACGGTTACTGTAAACGCGTAATAACATTAACGGCCGAAAGTAAACGCGTTTTTTTGTTTGTTTAATCATAAACTGCACACTAAAAATGAAGACTAACGTCCAGTGTAGTCTCTGCTCTTAATTGATCTCTTAATACCCTGTCCGGTGGCAAAAGCTGCTAGGTAACGCCAGGAGTGGCAGTACTGCCTTGAGCTACCGAAACTGTGTTATCACCCCTGGTTGGCAGCTGATGAGGACATGGTATCGCAGGTGATTTCACACGTTGTATGATGAAAAAAAAAAAATTGGTAGTCTCAATATGTTTCATTGAATTTATACAAGTTATTTGATGTGTTAAAAAAACTTCCGTTTGAAGTTTTCGGTGAAACCAAATAATCACATTCTATTTCAATAAAAAGTTATAAAATCGTCAAAAATTGACCAACAACTATAACAGAATAAATAACAAACACATATGATAAATCTTTGAATGCTTTACGTTTTAATATAGTGACCGCTCTTCTCAATAACAGCTCAAAATCTATTACTCATGGATTTTATTAAAATTTTTCTTTTACTTCAGCAAGTTCAATTTCCGCCAATGTAGTTTTAATTGCTTCCTATAGTCTAGTTTGCTATTAAATTGTTTTTTCCCTTCGTATAATTTAATCTTCACTACTGATTTTCGAGCGGATTCTGATGGTGGACATTCCATTATCTTCTCTCCAGTAAATATTTTATGCTCAAAGAATTCACGGCTTAGCTTAAATACATAAAAAAAGGGAGTATTGTCGTGCATTAATGCACACTTCACTTTAAAACTACGAGACTGAGACTTCTAGCATGTAAAGAAATTCTCGTCCAGAAAATCACAATGGTTAGCTCGATTCAGTTTAACTCCTTCATCGACTTTGAATGGTCCAATAATGGTTTGATCGACAATTCCCACCCATATATCATACTCTCTCTTAACTGCTCCTTTTGTTAAATAGTTTTTGTTGTAATGGAAGAACCAATCACCCTTAACTGTGGATCCGCCCAGCCATATTAGATATGGTTACACGCACTACACGAACGTAAGAGAATACGGATGACGTAAAGAAAATACCTACGCTCCCATTTCCCGAATCGGCTACCGTGTGTGGACTCTATTCTATTTGTACCGTTAATACAATAAACCTGTTATTGTTATTCCAGACATGTTCGTATAAGTTTTTTTTTCACTCAGACTTATCTCATCGTTGATAACGTATTTTTACAAAGGACGGAAATGAATGAATTCAAATTTGAGAAATATTGGTTCAGAAATTTTTCAGTTACTGACGTGTATTTGATTTGTATAATGACTTTAGACAGAACACACACACACACACACACACACACACACACATATATATATATATATATATATATATATATATATATATATATATATATATATATATATGTGTGTGTGTGTGTGTGTGTGTGTGTGTGTGTGTGTATATATATATATATTGTAAGAAAGAGGGTTTGAAAACCTGAATAAGTTACTGATACTGTTGTTCAATTTTATGAGAAGTCCCACTCTGAATTGATATTACTGGTTGCATAGGAATCTCAGATTTGTGAGTTTTACATAATCCATACTGTGGGGGTATTTTTTAAAAAAATCTTTTGAAGAATAACCATGTTTTCATTTGGTTTCCTCGTTAAGAAAAAGCAAACAAAAATAAACAATTCACAGAGCTTAAACTATATCTACCACTATCCAAGATATAATTAGGAACCCGAAAAATAAAAAAAGAATGACATAAAAACATACCTGATGTTAAATTATACATAATACTATATGCGAAAGGGTTTATGTCGTCAAAACAGCGATGTCTAAAAAAACGCATTTGGGAATACAAAAGAGCGATAAAAAAAAGGATATAATTCAAATGACGAAGAAGCAAATTTTCACAAAAAAGAGCAATCCCTTCATATATTTATATATATGTAACAATATATATATATATATATATATATATATATATATATATATATATATATATATGCAACAAAATGTAACAATATATATATATATACTCTGTACTCGGGTGAGTAAAAAGTTTTACAATATTTTAGTTATTCGGCATCTCCGGATACATTTGTCGTGAAGGTGGATTGTGAGATGATACGAGGATCATTAAATAAGTTTCCTGTCTTTTTTCGTATGGGCAATTTTATTGATAGTACACACATGAAACTCTAGTCCTCTTCGAAGTAATCTCCTCCTACTTGTTGTACCGTTCCAACAACTTCTGGAAGGCCCCATGGAAGTCCTCTTGTGTGAACGTGTCAACCCCCTTCGTACAAGCCTCTTTCATCTCCTCAATTGTCTCATAACGACAGCCTCTAAGCTTAGGGAATAAGCAAAAGTCACAGGGAGCATGGTCTGGACGATAGGGAGGTTGAGGAACTGTCTTGATACCCATCTTGGTCAAATAGTCTGTAACAAGGATGGAGTTATGGACTGGTGCATTGTTCTGGTGGAAATGTCACTGACTCGATTTAAAGAGTGCTGGCCTCTTCCGACGGAATCTCTTGCTGAACTCCCTTAAAACCTCAACATAGTAACCCTAACCCTAACCCTTTGGCCAATCAACTCTGGTGTATTGACGTTCTTACTCCTCCCACACCTCTCATCATCCCTTACAGACTCCCTGCCCTCCTTGAATCTCTTATGCCACTCAAAAACTGATGCTCGATTCATGAAAGATGCTCGAAAAGCAGTCTGAAGCATTCCATACGTTTCTGTGGTATCTTTTCCAAGTTTAAAACAGAATTTTATTGCATATCATTCTTCTAAATTGTTCTGGCGTCCAGATTGCCTTTTTGAAATTCACCGGCTGTGACAATCAGGTTTTAGTAGGGTGTATTCCAATTGCTGCTGTAGCTGTTGATTTGAATCTGAAATCATAAAAATTGGTCAGTCATCTCATAAGATGTATTGCAATAACGTACTGAACTTTCAACAGTCTATGACAATTTTAAATACCTTTACAAAAAAGTCTGGAAACTTATCGTATGCACCACGTATATTGTTACATTTTGTTGCATTTGAGAGAGAGAGACAAATGAGCTATCTGGCTGTTGAAGTCTTTCTCTTATTCAGTTTTACGGGGAGTAAAACTTTTGCTGGAGAGGCTTTAGTTCTGGGATGGATTTCTTTTCTTATTCTCTTCTCTTCGTTATAGACATCCAATCTCTTTTCCAATCTAACCCTAAAATCATCTAATTTTAAAGAGGATTCCCCTGCGACCAATCATTCCGACTGACTAACCAATCATAGACCATTTCGTATTTTTTTACTAAAAAAAAAAAAAAAATACCTAGGAAAAGTCCCAATACAGCAAAAAAAAAGCACAAGTCAGTACCAGTGAAAGTACCTTAATGTTGGACTTTAACTAAGTTAAAACTTAAGAAAACTTAAATCAAAATTCCCCCCCCCCGCCTTTTTTTTTTTTTGCGTACACATGGGAAGCAGCATGATGTACGTAAAGGTATTTTGAATAATCCCATGTACGACCAAAATCAATACCTAAACGGGTCCTGGACGCGAGTTTGACGACTTTACACTCAGGATCGATAGTTCGATCGGGGAACTACTGCTGCTCCTCTATAAGAGTGGCTCCTATAGAAGAGAATAAAACAGCCATCGAAAGATAACCATGACCCACACTCAAACCACTTACACAAACCGCATCGCTCTTCGCGCGGGTAAAAAAGGGGCACGTCCTGCTGAGGTTGGAGCCCTGGCCTCGGTGTTCGAAAAATCAGCTACAGAGCTCAAACAATCAAAACTACTAAAATGCAAGCAAACACTACAAATAGCCACATTTAACGTTAGAACCCTAAATAGAATAGGACAACTCCCAGAGCTAATCGCATCGGCCGAAGAACATAAGATAGACATAATATGCATACAAGAACACAGATACACGCACTCCGAAGATATCAAATATCACGAAACTGGCAATGGCTGGTCGCTCGCCACTGTATCCGCATGGAAAAACTCTGTCAACGCCGCAGTAGGAGGGGTAGGATTACTTATAGGACCTAGAGCATTAAAAACGCTTAATAGCGTTGAGAAAATACAGCCAAGAATGATGGCAGCTACATTCAACGGAAACCCCAGAGCAACAATCATCTCATGCTACAGCCCCACCAATGTTAGTGAAGAAAACGAACTAGTCGCCTTCTACGATGAGTTATCCTCATTAGTGCGTAGCATCCCGAAACACAACATGTTAGTCATTGGTGGAGACATGAATGCCCAAATCGGGAAAAACAGAAACAACAAATACAGTCTCCACAACACGTCAAATAGGAATGGGCAACATCTAACAGATTTCATGATAGAAAATAGATTTGCATGCCTCAATACAAACTACCAAAAAAGAGAGGGCAAACTATGGACATACACGTATGCAAACAATACTAAAGCTCAGATAGACTACGTCCTTATAAACAAGAAATGGAAAAATAGTGCATTGAATTGCGAGGCATACTCCTCTTTTGAGGGTGTGTCCACCGACCACAGAATAGTCACGACGAAAATACGGTTAAGCCTACGAAAGAACGCCAAACGAACAGCGACCACCAAACACTATGACTGGGCCCTATTAAACAACAAAGATATAAGAGATAGATACGTATTAGAATTAAGAAACAGATTCGAAACACTATAAGAAAAGACGGAAACAAGTACACCAAACGACGAATACGAAAATTTCGTCAATGCACACCTCGAGGCAGCAGCAAAATACATTCCAACAAAACTTAAAACTAAATATAGAGTCCCATGAGAAACTTTAGCTGTGAGAGAAAAACGTGCACTAGTGAAAACAGCCTCCAAAAATTATCGAAAAAACCCAACAAACACAAATGCCTTAAAACTAAAAACGGCACAATATCAATTAGCAGGCATATATATAAAGGAACAGACAGAATACATTCAAAATCAGATAGATAAGATCAGAGACTCGGTGGAAGATAGGCAATCTAGGATAGCATGGCAAACAATAAACGAAGTGAGCAGAAGAAAGAACACAGCCAAAGCAAAACTTAAAGCAGCAAACCAACAAGAAAGAATAAAACTGTGGAAACAGCACTTCGAAAACTTACTTGGAAACCCACCAAAAATAACGCATGAACCAATCACCAGAATAATTAGCAAACAATTAGACATTAAACTAGGACCGTTCACACAAGAAGAACTCGACTCGGTTCTCAGAAAAATTAAAAATAGGAAAGCTGCAGGGATGGACGAAATTCCCCCGGAAGTATGGAAGACCAGACAATTCGACGACATACTGCTCCGCCACTGCAACGCAGTATACAATCAAAATCCGATAGATAGATGGATGAAGGGATGCATACTCCCCTTCCCTAAAAAGGGGGACCTCGGATTAGCCAAAAACTACCGAGGCATAACACTTACATCCATAGCTGCCAAAATCTACAATGCCCTACTACGAAACCGAATAGAACCCAAAATCGACATCATACTTAGAAAAAACCAAAATGGCTTCCGAAGAAATAGATCCACGACCTCACAAATATTAACCATCCGCAGAATCCTTGAAGGTGTACGGGCAAAGAACCTACAAGCGACATTAATATTTGTCGACTTTACCAAGGCTTTCGACTCCATTCACAGAGGAAAGATGGAACAAATCCTACTAGCGTACGGCATACCTAAAGAAACCGTAGCGGCAATAACGATTCTCTATAGAAACACTAAAGTAAAAGTACGATCACCGGATGGAGACACAGAATACTTTGACATTGTAGCAGGAGTACTACAAGGGGACACGCTGGCCCTGTACCTCTTTATCATTTGTCTAGACTACGTACTTAGAACATCGATTGACAAAATCAAAGAGAATGGCTTCGAACTGACGAAGAAAAGAAGCAGAAGATACCCCGCAACAACAATTACCGACGCCGACTACGCCAATGACATAACGATACTGGCAAATACACCTGACCAAGCCGAAACTCTTCTGCATAGTTTGGAACGAGCAGCAGCAAGCATAGGCCTCCATGTTAATGCACACAAAACGGAATATATGTGCTATAACCAAACGGGGGACATCTCCAGTCTAGAAGGAACCCCACTTAAACTAGTAGACAAATTCACGTACCTAGGAAGCAGCGTCGAATCAACCGAAAAGGACATCGAAACGAGGCTAACGAAAGCATGGACAGCTATCAATAGGCTATCGATTATATGGAAATCAGACCTAACCGATAAAATGAAACGCAGCTTCTTCCAGGCAGCGGTCACATCGATACTGCTATATGGATGCACTACATGGACACTAACAAAACGGCTGGAGAAGAAACTGGATGGCAATTACACAAGAATGCTGCGTGCAATCCTGAACAAGTCCTGGCAGCAGCACCCCACAAGACACCAACTGTACGGCCACCTGCCCCCTATCACGAAAACTATTCAAGTTAGACGAACCAGACATGCAGGACACTGCTGGAGAAGCAGAGATGAACTCATAAGAGATGTACTCTTATGGATCCCCACACATGGCCGCGCAAAAGCAGGACGACCAGCTCGAACGTACATTCAGCAGCTATGTGAGGATACAGGCTGTTGTCCTGAAGACCTACCTAGGGCGATGAACGATAGGGAGGAGTGGCGAGAGAGGGTCAGGGATATCCGTGCTACCAGCGCGATATGATGATGATGATGACGTATCCTAGAAGTGTATCCTTTCCACATATAAAACTTTAATTGGCTACCCGATCAAACCACTATATAGGGGCTTATTTGATTTAGGGCCCCAACCCAGGCCTTGTGGAGGAATCTAAGATCTGATTAATTTATTGAAAGATTTGGCTTTTTAAACCCAACAGGTGGACAAGAGATACCATGATTTAAAAAGTAACAATGCACCGACAAAACCCTAAGCCTGCTTACTTTTTGTTTTGACAATCTAAAAGTTCGACTGTACTAGTCACTAACTGGCCTTTTAAATTGACTTTTGAATTTCTTTCAAAGTCAATAAGTTTGTTTTATATTCTTATAAAAGCAAAATTACATTTTCTTAAAAAAAAATGCATCTTACTCTACTTAAGTGTTTAGCAGCAGTAAATACCTCATATTGTCTGGCCTTGTCAGCTGGGGCAGGAGAATACACTGACTGCATCTCTGCAAAGGAGTAAGACTACCCCAAAAAGTGTTCTGGATATGACTCTAAACAATCTGATGGTGATGCTTCAGTTATGCTGGAGCTTTAGGGAATGCAGAGTACCCCTTCATTGCCATCACTCCCAGGTCCACTCTTTCCCGGAGTGGTTGCACCTGAGAGTGTCCTATCAATGGATCAAATAGAACTAAACTGTGTAATTACGCTAAATTGAATTGTTTGAAATTATATGTTTTTACATTTAACTGAGTGTAAATAAAAAGAAATTGCACTAAATTCTTAATTGAATTGCTTGAAATTGAACTGTTTGTCATTTAATTCTGTGTAAACAAAAAAAAACTATATAAACCAATGAGTAAACAGCAGACTGTATTTTTGCTAAACTGAATTGTGAGAAATTAAGTGAAGCCATTTAAGTGTGTGCAAAAAAAAAAAAAAATAAATAAATAAACGAGCTCCGACTCGTTTAAAAATGTTATCAACAAAATGTGTTTAGGAATCATTCTGATTATATATGTATAAAAAGGATTTGGCATTAAGTGACCAACAATGGTCGATATGCCAAACCAAACCAACTCATATTGTCATACAAGGAGACCGTCGGAAAGTCTTGCAAGAAATTACAAAGTCGTTTGGATGTGTCGTTGAAGCCATTAGCTATTTCTTTAAATAAATTTAATCTCTAGTATTTTAAAATGATGTCATGTGAAATTGGTAAATATACCCAATAAAGTGAAACGTCAGTGTCATTTTTATTTTTGTGTAATTTGGTCGACAGTTTATCCATCTTATCCCTCCACATATGTCTTTATTATCATTAGTAGTTTTAGTATTATTGTTATTGTTCTTGTTGATGTTGAAGATCGACAACATGAAATTGGGATTCGTGAATTTTAATTCAATTCTTATTATTATCCTATTTTTGCGCATAGAACACTAAAAAGATTTTACTGATTTAAAATACTTTTAGCTTAAAATCTTAACAAATTTTACAGCTCAATCGGCTTGGGCAGTAGAATACACCGACTAGATCTCTAACCATAACCACCTCCCAACGAGTGTCATTAAACGATATGACATTAAACCATTTAATAGTAAGGGTCTAGCCTTGGATAATTTGGGGAATGTGGAGTACCCCTTGATTGCTATTGCTCCCTGGTCGACTCTAGCCCAGAGTTGTAGTACCTAATAGGGTCCTATATATTGGTTGAATAGAATTGTTCACATTTAAACTGTATGCAAACAAAGGAGTTGTACTAAATTGAATAAAATAATACTTGGAACTATTTGACTGTGTTGAAATGGAATAATTAGTGGTAAATAACAAATACTTGTTCACTGTCTGCAAGCAAATAATTAATAGCAAATAGAATTATTCGTATTAGATAGAAATACTTGAAATCATTTAAGTGTGTGCAAAGAAAATGTGCTATGGCTCGTTTAAAATTGTTGTCAAGAAAATTTGTTTACAAATTATGTAGTATATATATTTTGGCAGTATTTCTTCATTGATACATATTTGATTGTACATAACAGACATTTTTTTGTCTACATATTTTTTTGTTAACCCAATCGAATTGCCGAATTGATCTTATGATATTCGGCGGGAATTGGTAGATGAATCTTCCATAATTAGTTATTTCCCAAGTACTTCCTGTCCCCATTTGGGCCATCATCAGCGGAAGGATGTATTACAAAAGTGATATAACTTTTGTATGTACATTACCACTTTGTAAGAAAAGCGTTTGTGCTGTTATATTGTGTAGTGTTTATTTCTGAATTTGTTTCTATAAATAGCATCAGTAGCTAAAGACATTTAAGTACATTAGCACTGGTTTTAAAATTAATTCTATTAAATTTGGGTTGTATCTTCCTTGTGCCTCGAGAATCTGTAGTTTTTGCTTGTTATTTTGTTGTTCTAATATTGTGTTTTCGGTAAGAATTTTCCGTAATTCTGTTGTTGGGCATGCATGTTTTTTTAATGCTGTGCCATGGAACTTTTATCAGAAAGGTGCATTGTAAGTCTTCTCGATAGTCATGCCCAACAACAGAAAAACTACAGATTCTCGGCAATTCCAAAGGATTAACAAAAAAATGTTGACAAAAGTATCTGTTATGTCCAATCAAATATGTATCAAATTATTTAATTTATATCTATAAAGATTTGGCATACAATAACCTACAATGGTTGATATGCCATAAAACCAAACCAATCTTTTTGAACCATTAACAAATTTTAACTAATCTTAACCAATCCTTAGTATATATATATATATATATACAAAATTTTGTATGCAGCTATTAAAATAATAAAGTCATTACATTTAGGAATTATATTCTGCAATTAATCTTAAAATCTTCAAATTTGACCAAAATTTACATCGGTCGGTGCAACATGAAAAGAACACAAATTGTGCAACCAATGACCATTTTGGTACCATATAATTCATCACTTTTAATATTTCTCTACCCATTATATGTCTACATATAGTTTAATTGCTGCTTATATGCAACTATTGATATTTACGGAGATTAACTTACTCTGCCACAAGACCAAAAATTTCAGCATTCATCTGGGATTGCACTCACTAAGCAAACAAATAGGTTAGAGTATTAAATAGCATTTTAAGCCAGAACCGCACGTTTTATTGTTCCATGGTCATGTGCGAAATGTACATTGATTGTTTATAATGCTCATAAACACATATAGATAGCATAGAACCCATAAAGAACATAGGAATCTCGAAATTCGAAAACACGTAACGACTTGTTGTTCAGGTAAGAAACCTTTTGATTAACTTTGAGTTAAAGGTTTCGACATAAGGAGGAGAGACACAATCTTCTATGCTGTCTTATTCATTTGGCCCCCATCTCGAGCGGCCCCCATAGGGCGCATGTTCGCCTCGCGTCTGCGAGCTCCAAAAATCGATCCTTCTCGTTTGGCGTCTAATACCCAACTCTCACTTTCTTCAAATTTTTCCCAAACCTCTGCGCGCTTCCGGTGCGTGACGTCACCCGCACCATGTCTACCCGTTTCGTCTCGGACTATTATGACATCTGAGTGACACCTCCATCCGCCTTAGTAAACTGAAAGGCATGAACCGAAATCCCTTAGCCATTACGTTACATTATTGCTATAACTTTATCAATATAATTAAATATCATGCTCAATTTGGAACATTTGTCTCTACCGTGGGAGAATTATTCCATTGTCCCGATCCAAGTTCAATATCCGCTTTCTACAAATTTTAAAATTCTCGATGTACTGAAAAATGTTTTGTTTGTTACCCCCCCCACACACACAGACAAACATACACCTTGTGGTAAAATTTCAGAATTTATTTATTTTTATATACACAATATATTGTGAGTTTCAGATTAAAATATATTTGATTTGGCTTCTCTGTTTGATGGCATTTCAACTTTTTGAGGGTAACCAAAGACATTCTTGCAGAAGAACAGTTGTGTTACTATTTAATACATAGCTGGTAGAATAATAAAGTTCATACCATTCCCAGGGGTCTTTAAATATATTAAATATCACTGGAAGAGAAATTTGACGTGAAAACGAAAATTTGGTACATTATTTATCTGTTCATTAGAACGTTTTTCTCTTTATCAATAAATAATTTGTAAGAAAATTAAAATTTTAGGAAGGAATACTCTTTGAATGAAGTATAGACCGAATTCGACTTAACTTGAATTATATTTTAGTGTCTGTTTTCTCGTCTTTGTTAGAACATATTTTATAATACTTCTTCACCTTTCCTATATTCTACTAATTAGAACTTTGATAAATTTTGTATTAAGTATAACGAAAATAGACCAACAAAAATGACAACGTATTTACCCAACAAGAGTAATCACAAGAAAAAGCAAAAACAAAAAGAAAACAAAAAGCAAAAAACTGTATAATAAGATTACATTTAAGAGCTCTTAGAATATGTTGTCCCCAATTTTTAAATGAAGGGTTTAAATGAATTGAAAGTATTTCATATTGTGTATAGACCAAACTTCATGCCACATTTTGAATGACAAAACCTGACATCTCCAATGTAGGTTGCTGAATCTCACAGAATACATTGTTCATATAAACATAAGCATATCCTGAAAGATTTTACCATCGTTAATATCCTTATTTAAAGCATTTGAATTTAATAATGTTATTTTTGTGAAAACTTTGACTAGCATACGACAGAAGGTTAATTTTTACTAGAGCACAGCTGATTTGAATTAAGAGTTTTCCTTCTAAAATACTTGTCCAGAAAAGGCTAAAGAACTCAGTCTGCCCTACTACTTACTAATAACTGTGGGAAACGGAAGGATTCATGCCTTTCCCAAAGGCATTAGCGTGAAATGAAACAAAAACAGTCCCGTCCAGGAATTGAACTTGGGTTACCGAGTCGATCCCCTTTATCGATAACCGTTACGCTAAAACTGTTTCCTTTAGTGAATGTATGTCATAACTTTCTTGTTTCTTTTTTTCATCGTTTCTTGTTTCTAGATTTCTCATTTGGTAGTGCACAATGATTTTTAAAAGACATTACTTTATGTAATTACATCAAGTAATTACATAATTACTTTACGTCATGTCGAAATGCATCAACGCTTCCTGCTATTTCCTTTAACATCCTGAACTTTCTATATTACCAGAAACTTCACCCTCTTTAGTTCTTTCTTTCTAAAAAAATTTAGTATGTCGCAACAATTCAAGGCAAATGTTACAAAAAATCTAACCATTGATATGACAAAATTATGTGACAAATTTTATTATCTTTTCTACCAAAATTCTTTTTCAAAGAATATGTTTTTTCTTTTTCCATAGATATTTAAATCTCGATTCGAATGAAAACATATTTGAATCATTTTATAATAAAAATCAATAAAAAAATAATCTGTGGGAACCAGATGAAAAATCTATTTTTTGAACAATATTGAATAAAGATATTTAATTGCTAAAAAAGGTTTAGATTAATTAAGTGTTGACTAGTATTTCGTTTATGCTAATTCTAGTTGATTTTTATCAAACGGACAGTGGGTGTCCTCGTGGTGTAATGGTTAAAGCGATGGACTGTGGAATCGTAGTAAGTGAGTTCGTATTCCAGTCGCGCAATTACGTTCACTTTCGGGCAAATACCCTTGGGAAAGGTATGAATCCCCTTATCCTCCCAGCTATGGGTTAAATAATACCACTACTGTTCGTCTAGGAGAATGGTTTTGGCATTAAATAACCTACAAAGGTTGATATGCCATTAAACAAAGAAATCAATCAAACGGTCAGTAAACAGTGCTGATCCAACATAAAGAATAAGACGAGAGAATCAAACTCGTAACTCCGACTGTATAAAAAAAACCCCTCTTTATTAAACGTAATAGCTTCTCTGCCATTTAACTACTTAAGTTAAACGACAATCAAATTCAATATAACAATTCAAACTGCTGTTTTTGTCCCTTACATCACTTGTCGCACTATATGATATTTAACGCTGGTTGAGTAGCCACCAATCGACGGAGAGGCTGCTACAGAAAACCAGCCTTTCCAAGAAGAAATTCAGTTTGAGTTTTGCATGAAGCTTATATTTTATGCAAGTTACGCGTCATAGATGAAAAAATCTTAACTGTCCTGAGCGCTAATCAGATTCATAAAATAAATCCTTTGGGAGAAAAGATTTTAACTGCCCTACTACAGCTGTCGGGTAATGTGAGTTCATGCCTTTTCGAGGTAAATTTAAACTGTTCAAACTGAAGCTTGAACCAAGATCCCTGACTTTAATTCACAGTTTGACCAATTGCATCTTCTTAACGTTTGTGAATACAAAGTATTTAACGTTTACGCGACAAGTTGTTAATATTGAGTTGAAAATTAAACTACAGGATTTTTTTACATTTTAAACTCATCTTTTTCCTTTATGTAAATCCAGTTTTTTCTTTATTTGTTGACACCGGCTCATTGGCCTAGTGACTAGAGTGTTTGCCAATGGCCCGGGAGACCGGGGCTCAATCCCAGGTCGCGTCATACCAAAGACTTTAAAAATGGTACTTGATAGCTCCTTGCTTAACACTCAGCAATATAAGGTACGTATCAAGAATAAAGTAGAGCCCTCCAGGGAAAGGAGTAGCGCCCTTCCCTACACCTCAGCGTAGTAGCTATTGAAAAAAGAGCCTTCGGGTCACATTCGACTAAGGTCACCAACTTTACTTACTTTGAAATAAGCTATTATCATTATACTCTCTACTCGGTCGAGTAAAATGTTTTGCAATATTTTAGTTATTTGGCATCTCCGGATGCGTTTGTCTAAGTCGTGATGATGGATTGTGAGATGCTACTTGCTTGATTTGCCTTTATTGCTTGGGGCACGGCCTCGGAATCCACGGTTTTTGCCAACTTAAACTTGCTTGATTGTTGAAGTTCTTACAGCGTATGTGATTACGCTTCTCTTCTAAGGAATTGAACCTCAGCTTTTTTGTTTAATTCATGAAGGAGCCTTAAGACGATAATGGCGAGGATTTGGATGCACCACCTTTTAATTTAATAAATAAAAACTTCTGTCAGTGCGTCTGCCATAGAGTGAAAGGTATTATAAGATTTAACTTTCCGTCTACAGAATATCATTGATTTTGTTTTCCATTTTACAAGACGGAAGTCTCTTCGAATTTACCAATGGAGAGAAAATAAAACGTCTTTGTAACAATGCCAACTGCTTAATGCAGTTCAAGTGAATGAATTCGACTCTCCATTCTATCAAAGTCAGTCTCTGATTTTAAACTTTCTCTATATGAATATTCACATTTAAAGAAAGCCATGAGGTTTTACGTGTTTTTTTTAAGCATTTGAAACATTTCAGATCAAGTTGCGAATGGCTACCCATTTTAAGCTTTAAGATTAAGCCATGATTTTTTTTACTGAATATTTATTGGTTGTATTTTTTAAATTTAGTTTTAACATTCATTTGAAATTTTTATGAGACTATCAAATCTAATTTTGAAGTTTCTTCTGAGCTCTTCTGATGTAAAGTGGACATTTATAATTGATTTGTATTTACCTGATCAGTTTGAAGCGTGAATGTTGACCATAATGTTTTTTTTTCTGTCAGTCAACGAAGTTCTTTTTTAATTTATAATTTACTTTTAGTTTGTTAAGTAATTTTTCAGCCGACTTTCTTAGACACTTTTTTCAGCATCGAAAAAATTTTGACAGCTACGTTTTCAATAAATGTCGCTATCAGAAAATGGGCAAGATGACAGGTGGTTTATTTGATCAAATAAAAGCAGCACTACTACTACAACTACTACTACTACTACTACTACTAATAATAATAATAATTATTATTATTATTATTATTATTATTATTATTTACTCATTAGAGTTTTTCTCATCAGCGTTAGCAGATGGTTTTTCACTGGAGTCTCCTTATCTCTCCAGGACTCTTCTCAGTACTCTGGCCGTTCTCAATAATGTAGTAGTTTGGATGGTCTCCACTCGTCTGCCAACTTCCAAGTCATCCAGTCCCTTTAGTAATCCTTTAGTTACTGTTCCAAACGCACCAATTACAATTGGTATAATTGTCACCTGCATGTTCCATAGTTTTTTCAATTCCAGGAGACTTGAGGAGACTTACTGGTGTGAAAAACTCTAATGTGTAATAATAATAATAATAATAATAATGATCATTATTATTATTATTATTATTAGAAAACCTGCCGAATCGTGGATTTTGACGTTCCGATTGACCACAAGGTAAAATTGAAAGAAAATGAAAAGAGAGATAAGTACCTAGACCTTGCTCGAGAACTAAAAAAAATGCAACATGGAGGTGATGGTGGTAGTAATTGGTAAAGGGACTGGAAGGCTCGGAAATAAGAGAACAAGTAAAGACCATCCAGACAACAGCATCATAAAGATCGGCCCGAATACTGAAAAGAGTCCTGGAGACTCGAGGAGACTTGCTGTCGCTCAGTCTACTGGGAGAAACCACCACCTAACACTGATGTGAAAAATACACCAAGAAATAATAATAATAATAATAATAATAATAATAATAATAATAATAATAATAATAATAATAATAATCACATAGTAAGCGAATGCAGAAAATTAGCACAGAAGGAGTATAAGGCGAGACACGACTTGGTCGGCAACGTAATCTACTGGGAAATGTGCAAGAAATTTTAATTTGACACTACTAACAAGTGGTATATGCACAACCCAGCACCTGTCCTGGAAAATGACACGCATAAACTCCTATGGGACTTGAACATACAAACGGATCACCTAATCCCGGCCAGAAGATCAGACCTTATAATAATCAACAACATAAAAAAAGAGAATTTGCAAAATTGTTGACTTTGCTGTCCCGGTGGACCACAGAATAAATCTGAAGGAATGTGAAAAGAAGGATAAGTACCTCGACCTTGCTAGAGAATTGAAAAGTTTGTGGAACATGAAAGTAACGATTGTGCCAATTGTGATTTGTCCTTTAGGCACAATAACTAAAGGATTATTAAAAGGCCAGGAGGATTTGGAAGTTGGCAGACGGGTAGAGAATATCCAAACAACAGCATTGCTGAGAACGGCCAGAATCCTAAGACGAGTCCAGGAGACTTGAGGACTTGCTGTCACTCAGACTCCAGTGAAAAACCATCAGCTAACACTGATGTAAAAAAAACTCTAATGAGTAATAATAGTAATAATAATAATGATAATTTCTGATATTAATGCAAAAAATATAAATCCAATGAGATATTAATGTTATGTTTTTAAGTGTTCTAATAATAGACAAAATGAGGAATTCGATCGTTCTCCTGCAAATGTTGGCAGTTCTAATTCCAGGTACTCAAACAATGATTACAATGATACCTCAAAAGGACAGAAAAAGAAATTGAGTAGAGATGACAATGAACGTGTTATCTAGTGATATTTTAAAAGCAACTCCTCACAAAAAAGTTTATTGAAAATGAATTATTGAAATTTTGGAGGATTCTTGCTAAATATCTAACAGCAAACCAAAGACTCGTGGATCAAGTAAGAATGATTCTTATAAAAAAACATTTGTCAAAACTTGAAATATTTGAAATACGTTGACATGTATATCATGAAGAAAATGCTTAACAAGAACTCCCCAAAGGTTTGGTTTGGTTTGGTTTTATGGCATATAAAGATTTGTAGGTTATTTAACGCCAAATCCATTTTTATGGAAATAATCAGTTCTATTTAAATCAATTCAGTTTAGCATGAGTACACAGTTTAATTGTCAAAAACATTTTTATTTCAAACTATTCAGTTTATTCAAACAGTTATATATAACAATTCAGTTTAGTGTAAGTACAGTTTCAATGTCAAAAAACAGTTCTATTTCCAATAATTCAGTTTAGCATAAGCACACTGTTTAAATGTAAGTATGGCTTAATTGTCAAAAACATTTCTATTTTAAGCAATTCAGTTTAGCATAAGTATGCCGTTAGTTCTATTTAACGCATAGATAGGGCTCTATCAGGTGCTACCACTCCAGGCCAGAGTGGACCTGGGAGCAATAGCAATGAAGGGATGCTCCGTATTCCCGAAGGTCGCAGCATTACTATGACCTCACCATCAGATTGTTTGGTGTCATAACCAGGACACTCGTTAGGAGGGGGTCTTACTCCTCAGCACAAAAGCAGTCGGTGTATTCTACAGCCTTCCCAGCCGAATGGGCAATTCCAAAAGGTGTTAAATCACAAAATCTTTAAAGTCATAATGTAGCGGAAACCAGCAACCCCACAACAATAACAACGCTAACATTGTTAAGATGAAAAAGAAAATCATGATGATTAAGGAGGAAGTATTAATCTCACTAAGGAATTAAGACTGGAAAAAGTCAAGTGAGAAAGGGATTATTAAAAAGAATCCCGAGAGAACTGAACGATCTAATCTATGAAAAGGAAAAGGTAGTCAGTTAAAAATTATGTATCTCACGAAAGAATCCAAATAGAAAAAGCGAAGAAAAACCTGGAGAAGAAGAAGAAGAAGAAGAAGAAGAAGAAGAAGAAGAAGAAGAAGAAGAAGAAGAAGAAGAAGAAGAAGAAGAAGAAGAAGAAGAAGAAGACTACTAGGATATGTAAAAGTCATAAGGAAACGAAAAACACTAGGACACTACAGAAGGAAAGACCTGAAAAAAGAATAGACGAAACTTGGAAAAAATAAACCAAAAACAATTGGCTGAGTAATGGAAACTCAAAATATACCGAAACAGGATCCGACAAGAAAAACAAGAAAAAAAAATAATGAAAGCAATTTGACTAAGAAGTTAGTGGAAAAAACAGGAAGAAAATTGAGCAACCTGATGGAAATAAAACAAAGCATTTCTTGGGTAAACTTTGAAAAAAAAAAAAAAAAAAAGCAACATAAAAATAAGTTGAAGGATTAAACGACAGGAAAAATAAATTTGAAGGAAATGAAGAAGATCCAAAGGCTGAAATATATCAGAATTCCCTAAACGTAAAATTCAATAAAGTAACAAATTGTAAATCACTAAGCTATGATTGGATATATGGATTTTAATTTAAAAGATTCACATCTATCCAGGACATAAATACCTACAAGAGTTTAGATAATAAAAGAAAGTCGCAGAGAAGCTAGAGCCACAAATTACCTATTATGTACAACTTAACACATTGTAAAGGAGATAAAGACAAAAATGATAGCTAAGGGATACATAGAATAAAAAAGGTATGCGACATGATTCTCAAATCAGGTATCATAGCATAACTAAAAATATTGAAAATCTTAAAGTGAGTCCGAAAATGAATCACTTGAGTTATGGAAAGCTGGAGAGTAGAACATACATCTGGACCACGCCCTCTGGCAGAGGTAAAAATCCAAGGAGGTGTCTTTCTGGAATTATCATTATCGCTACTCCTCTTTTTTATAGCTGTAATATCACTAAATTTCATACTAAGAAAATTTCTAAAGGCACAAGAAAATATGAGAATTACCCAATTAGGAAAGAATCAGATTGGAAGAAAGAGAAAAACTATAAATACCTGTGAATATTAAAAGCATTTATCATCAGTCAAACGGAAATGACAGAAAAAGTGAGGAGTAGCCCAGAAGAATAAAATAACTCCTCGAAACTAAAATCTACAAGAAAAATCTAATCAAAGAAATAAATATTGAACAATCTTTCTACTCTGGATCCTTCTCAATCTTGATAAAAGAACTCAGAAATCTGAACCATAGAACAAGGATGACGATGCAATAAGGACTAACAGCCGAGAGATAACATCGATAGACTTTATGCGACAAGAAAGAAAAAAACGGAGGAAGAGGATTCGGCGGCATTGAGGATTATGTGGATGCGATAATTCCGGGACAGGAAGAATATATAAACAAGTGCAAATTTGATTAAAGCATTCAGTATCAGCAATAACAACAGGCAAACAACAATTATAAAATCTACAAAAGAAAAATGGGAAGAAATATGAATACTTCTAGCGACAAATTGGAGAGAATGCATTTGTGATGACCTAAGAAATGAAAACCTCAAGATACAAACTAAATACGGATACAGCACAAAATAATACCACAAAGACTAATTATATGAAAGCAAAAGTTGATAATACTCGACAAAATAGCAAGTGTAGGTTATGTCGTAACAGATATGAAACAGTTAATAACATAAGTAAATCAGCTCACAAGTACAAAAAGAACTGGCACAATTGCATGGAGAGGATCCATTGTAATATAATAGCCGAGGGATTTCGGTTCATGCCTTTGGGTTTAGTTGGGCTGAGAACCTTTCGGCTCAGCACATGGGTTAGTTAGGTGCAAACTTGATGCAGGTGTTAACGCGCGCGGGGGCGGACGTGTCACTTGGAGATGTCACAATAGTCCAAGACGAAACGGGGTGACAGGGTGCGAATGACGTCACACACCGGAAGCGCACAGAGGTTTTTGGGAATTTGAAGAAAGTTAAGAGAGTTGAAACTGAACGCCGAACGAGGAGGTTCGACTTTTGGTGCTCGCTGAGGCGAGACGAATTTGCGCGCCATGGGTGCCGCATGAGATAGAGGCCAGATGAAGAAGTCAGCATAAAAAGATTGTGTCTCTCTCATTATGTCGAAAAGTAATAAAAAGGTTTCGTACCTGAACAAAGAAGTCGTCACGTGTTTTCGAATTTCGAGATTCCTATGTTCTGAGTTTTCTATATGTGGTCATGAACATTCGATGTCCATTTAACCCATTTCGCACATGGCCGTATCTAGCGTTAATTGTGAATATGGCACACCATTGGGAATCGTGCAAGAGATTGAAATTTCATCACGCTGACAAATACTATATGCACCAACCAGAATCTGTCCAAGAGAATGAAATGCATAAGATTCTCAGGAAGTTGGAGGTACAAACGGATCATCAAATCCTGGCCAGATGACCAGCTTTTGAGTTAATTATCAAGTAAAAAAGAAATTGTCTTCTCGGGGATTTTGCCGATCCAGCAAACCACAGAATAAAAGTAAAAAAAAAAAAAATGCTGGACAAATACCTGGATCTTGCCAGATAGCTAAAAATGGTCTGATTTTCGTTTATTTTGTTTAATGGCATATCAACATTCGTGGGGTTTCTTTTAATCTCAAAGCCATCTTTGTAAAGGGGCAGAAGTGGTACTACTTAACTGATCGTTCGTGTGGATAGGGAATTTCATACCTTTATTAAGAGTATTAAAAAGTGCACGTAATAGCGTGATTGGATTTTGTCTAGCACATTAGCCCCCCACGCCACGTTATGGGACATGACATATGATAATTTTCTATTTGTAATACTTCTGAATAGTCATTTTCAACCATTTGCCATCTGGGCTTGTTGTCAGTTTAGGTCTCACTGAATCTGCTAAACCTGTCACTTGAAATGCATTCCCAATTTTCTAAATGTAGATATCCTCGGATTTTAAAGTTGTTGAATATTTGGACAAGACTTACCTACTTGACGAAGACAAGCAATGAAGCTCTTGGCTTCTACAATTGCATTGGATTTATAGTTAGTATGAAACGGAAATGTAAGTTTAACTCATTCACTCTGACAATGCACCAAGATGACAAATAACTAATGTTTTGTCGCCTCGGTCTAGAAAATTGTCTAGCCAATTTAATTTGAGTCGCTTAAAACTTCTAACACATACACACACGCATGCATCATTATATTTGGAACGAATATCTAACATGAAACTAACTTTTAAGTTAGAACAAATCACACTCTGAACAACCTTAACGCAGTTATATGTAACTGATGACGAAACGTCAAAACGAATTAGACATATTTTAAATTTTTCTCTACAAAAAGAATCCAAATAATTTTAAATATGATTACACAGAAACTTTCTTGTAAATTTTGGCTCTATTTAATAAAACAAGAAACGCACAAAAAAAAGAAAAAGAAAAGGAAATGCTCAAAATATTTTAAAAAAAACCTTGCCTCATTTTTTGCTTAGGAGTGGAAAAGTAAACAAAACTCACGTGTAAATCATTATTTTCGCCACAGACCCATATATCTTTTTTTGACTGCGACCACTTCTTATATTATTATTATTATCTGTGTATCCAAATGAGTGTGTGTTTGTTTGTTTGTTTGTTTGTTTGTTTGAGAGAGAGAGAGAGAGAGAGAGTGTGTGTGTGTGTGTGTTTGTGTTTGTGTGTGTGTGTGTGTGTGTGTGTGTGTACGTTTATTGCGAATGAAACAATGATATATAGCCACATTAAAACAACTAAAACTAAAAAAAACTACTTTTATTGTTTAGTTACAACGTGATAAGAAGGTTTCTGCTTTACATAAAAATAAGTCATAGCTCTATGGATATTCTAGTTGGGAGTTAAACGGCAGACTCACTCCGAGAAGAAGCTATCGTTTGATGTTAAGTTAATAAATCCTTTTCAGTGAGTCTTTAAACATTGACTTTCCCACACATTAATACTAAAACACATTCAAGTGTACACATTTTTATATATAATAATTGTCTTACAAAAGATGGTTCTTTGTACATAAGTGACTACAAGGTTTTAAGTTTTAATTTTTTTTATATATACATATTTACCGACCTCTCCGCTCGGGCAGGATATGACACATGGTCAATTTTTAAGCGAAGTTTAACAGGTTTGAATTCACAGTTTTCCTTCTTCTAGACTAATTGCGTCACCAAGGCTGAAGAACCTAGTCTGCCATATTTACCATATTTACCCATAGTTTGAGGGAGAATAATTGGATTCATACCTTTTCCAAGGGTATTAGTGCAATGTGAAATGCAATCAGTCTCGTCCAGGATTTGAACTCGTGTCGCCGTGTCCATTTCCTACGACAATAACCATTACACCATATATAATCATTACGCCATATATAATCATTTTCTGTTCGTTGTAATCATTCGATGGTATATGCTTAAGTACAAAGTGTGATTAAAAAAGTATCGAAATCTTTTTTCAGATTAAAAACTTGAATGAAGATGTGTAAACTGCTGAGAAACCTCTTTTGTTGATATCTTATAAGAATCAGAGACATTTAAAAAAATTATGTAGCCAGTCTTGAAACTTTTTGAATGAAATATTTTTGGTGAAACACAGGATTGTACAAATTCAGCACTATCCATACTGATCAGACCAAACCCTGTATGATTCTTATTTCTTTTCTAAACGGAAACATTTATCTCAAGAAGAATATTTTGAGGATGTGGACGACATTAAAAGAAATACAATGCGGCTTTTTTACACCATATCAAAAAAAGAATTTCAGACGTTCTTCGACCAATGAAAACTATTTGGAAGAAAATGAACGAATCATTCATTGTTCATTTCTGCTTTGGTAAATAAAGCTACAGTTTTGATGCTTTTTGATACATCTTGTACTATGGACTGTCACTGTTTATTGGTCTAATGAGTAGAGTGTTCGCCAATGGTCCGGGAGATCGGGGTTCCATCCCAGGTTGCGCCATACCAAACTGTTCTGGGGTAGTTAACAGCCCTATATCCATACACAATATGGATTCGTCTGGCTTATATAATGCCAGACATTTCTACCTTCAAGCAAAGAGTACACTCGTATTTTAACCACTCGCTGTGAACCCCAGGACTCTTTCACCTTATAATTGTGACCCCTTAAACAGGAACACAACACAAAGACTCAAAAAATGGTACTTGATGCGGCCTTGCTTAACACTCAGCATTATAAGGTAAGGATCAAGGGTAAAGTGGAGTAATCCAGGGAATTGAGTAGCACCCTCTCCTACACCTCGGTGTAGTAGCTATTGAAAAGGGAGTCTTCGGCTCACCCTCGACTAAGGTTGCCAACTTTACTTTTACTTACATAGTTGGTTACAGTTTATTATATGTCTCTGGTCATGAGTTTTATGTTCTTGTTAGATTTCTTTGATTTTATTTCTTGATTAACAACATCAAAAACTTATTAATTGATGTTTTTTATATAAATTTTTAATGGAATAGTCAGAGAGGAAATGAATTTAGGAAGCTTTATGTGTGGGGGGTGGGGGGCTTGTTATGATGAGTCGTTTGTAATTATAGAGACATTGGCTGTTGTTGTTTAGGAGTCAGAATTTAAGACTAGTTTGTTTTTATGTCAAGAAAGGATAAGAATAAAGTTTATCAAAACATCGAGAGAAAATTGAAGAAAAATTTAAGAAATCTTGTAAGACAACTCGAAAATAAGAATAAAAATTGTTTAAAGAACCTCGTTTCTGGTTGTTTGATTAATTTTAACGGCATGTCAAACCATACAGGATTATTTTTTTGCCTCAAAGTTATGGAATCGCATTCAGGGAACGTTTATATTTACATTCTTGTGTAGATTTTTAAGGGGGATTTTTTTTAAATATATGATCCTATCAAATACAAATAACTTTTAAACAAACCTATTTGTTACGTAGCTGGAAATCTAACAAGTATTACCACACTGGATCAGAGTAAACGAGGGAGAAACAGCTGTGAAAGGACTCTCCAAAATCCCCAAATCCCCAGGACATGAGCCTCACCATCAGATGCTGTTTAGTGTCATACTTATGATACCTCTTTTAGGTTTTTTTTAATCTCTCGACAGGTGCTTCAGTCTGCGTACTCTAAACCCTGCCAACAAGGCAAGAACCTTGTCTCCAGTTTTATAAAGACGCTTATATATATGTTTATTTTTCTTTTTAAGTAGAGGAATTATATTTTGAATTAAAGTACCATGACCAGAAAATCCGACGAACACCTACACACGACAACACTGGACACCTTTTTTCGACGTTATTAGGTCTCATCAGCAGTGTATACCGTGATCTCCACCACTGGAGATCGAACCAGTGATCACAGATTGCAGAGCCGAAACTCTACAATTGAGCCAACAGTTTATATCACACACAAGTGACGCCAAATTAACTAGTCATGGTTATTGCGAGGCCAATTAATTCCTCTACTTAAAAAAGAAAAAAGATATATATATCCTTGCCCTTGAGGTCATTATAATTACGCAGGTGCGTATTTCTAATCCTCTTGGGAAGACGTGGCCCTGGAGGGGACTATGTCCTCTGTAAAGAGTATGGATGTAACTTATAAGACACATTGAGGTTAATTGGCCGCGCAATTGCCATGACTAGTTAATTAGGCTTCACATGTGTGCGATATGAACTGTTGGGTCTGTTGTAGAGTTTAGGCTCTGCAATCTGTGGTCGCTAGTTCGATCTCTAGTGGTGGAGATCACGGTATACACTGCTGTGACCTAATAAGGTCGAAACAGCTGTCCAGTGTTTCCGTATGTCGTGCGTAGGTGATCGCCGGATTTTCTGGTCATGGTAATTCAATTCACAACATGTGTGGGTGCAGGAAAACAGCATAGGTTTCTGAAGATTTTGGTTTTTCCTGCTTTACCAATCTCTGAATGTTTACATTCTATTTGTAGAATTATTTTCATATAGAATAACAATACTCAGCAGTTGTTTTCAAGATATTTATTTTTAACAGCAGAGTCTAAATAACAGATTTAATTCTCGGAATACCATTGCAGAATAAGTTCCTTATATAGTTAGAAAAATTACCTATATAGCAATGGGGGTGTCCTCGTGGTGTAATGGTTAAAGCGATGAACTGCGGAATCGTAGTACGCGAGTTCGTACTCCAGTCGCGCTATTACGTTCACTTTCGGGCAAATACCCTTGGGAAAGGTATGAACCCCCATATTCTCCCTCCAGCTATGGGTAAATAGTAGGACAGACTAGGTTCTTCGGCCTTGGTGAGGCAACTAGTCTAGGAGAAGGAAAACTCTGAATTCAAACCTTTTAAACTCCGCTTAAAAATTGACCTTGTGTCATATCCTGCCCGAGCGGAGGGGTTGGTAAATAGTACCTATATAGCAATGTCACCAACTTTAACATCAAAATTATGCAACAACAAATACATATATATATATATGTAGTTATCCACAGACAGACTGTTTCGTTGTATCACAGCTCTTTAGTGTGGCTAGACACGTAGGACGCTTGAAGCTGGGATCGAAACACACCAAACTTTACGTTAGATTTAGTATCATACCTCTCAGCCAGCAAGCGAACCACATCAGCTCGGGAATTATAAGGCATTGTGTTGTAGCTTTCGTTTGTTTACATTTCGTCTTACCGGATACCAGAGTGCTCAATTCATTCGAAGAGCTTTGCATTATCAAGGTTAGCTTATCAATGCACAAGACTACAAAAGAGGTACAGAGAGGACTTTCTTTATAACAAGATGTCTGCTAGAAGAGCTAGCGAATAATGGCTAGAGGGCAGGTGCCTTTATCTCTTAGCATATGCATACACACACATATGTATATGTGTATTTATGCAAAATATCACTCTCCATATATACTAGAATATATTCTTATGCCTGTATATGTGTGGGTGCTCATGGGTGCTTATCGAATAACAATAATTGTTTCTGTTTGTGTATAATGAAGATGTTCGTTTTTAAATCTAATTAATTAGAAACGACGGAGTCCAAAGTTTTTTTCTTATTTATGTGCGCTTTTCGAACTGCACACAAACTGCAAATTTCAACTTCAAAAAGAATAAATCGTCGGAAAGTAACGACGTGGTTTTCACAAACAAAGAATCAGAGAGAACTTATTTTCGAGGTGAAGATGGGGTGATTTGATGCCCAGCATTGGTGACTTCGAATCAGATGCAAAGATAATACAAATCCCAAGGTTCATTTGGCTTTTTTCTTTCTTTTTTTTTTTTTTTTTGTTTAATGGTATATCAATCTTCGTGGGTTATTTGAGACTACACCCATCCTTGTAGAAGAAGATTGGGAGTACTTTCTGGGGAATAACAGAGAGAACAACGGTATTAGTCCGAAAGCAAACGTAAAAGCGTAACTGAAGATCTCGTTTACTACGATTTTGTTATCCACACCACGGAGACTCCAGCGAAAACCACGCGGGGAGCCAATTTTCTATTGAAAGTTGGTGTGGTGACGAGGTGAAGTGACGCTACGCTTAATAACTTCGTAAAAGATTTGAAATCGATTGCTCCATAGGAAAAGAAAGAGAAAAAAGTCTTCAGGGAGTCAGTTGATTGGACGGGAAGAAAACGGTGAAAGAAATAAAGAAAAAAATCAAGTGTTGATTTTTTTAAAACTGGGCTCGCGAAAATATCGATACAATGGTCTTATTCTGGCTTCTTTCTTGTATTTGTGCGAAGACCTTTTTATTGAGAAATACATACAAGGCCGGAATTCTACCAGTTGAGGCCCTAAGCCAAGCATGGGTAACCTTTTTCGAAAAGTGGGCCACATGAAATATAACTCCTCATCAGGTGTTCTACACTATTAAAATTTCAAGGTAATTTTATACTGAAGGAACCATAACTCTTTTTACTACAAAAACCATATGAGTAAGTATTTGTCCTAGAAATAGGGATAAGTTGATTTTTTCCTCTTCAGTAAAAAGATATTTTCCATCAAAAATTGAAATTTTTGTCGGGCTATTCAAGATGAAACAAGGGGAAACATGTCTCGCAAGTCCCAGTTTGCCCATGACGATCTTAAACTAACGGCTATCATCGAAGGAAACGATGACCAGAGTTCAGTTCTTGGACGAGAATGTTTGCATTTTACGTATCGCTAATGCCTTTGGAAAAGGTGTTGCGTTCTGGTTATTGAACACTTGTAATATTAAATAAAGGACAAACCACGATATGAGAGGAAATAGCCATATATTGTCAGGAAAATGTATATACAATAGAGAGACTATTAGTAGACAAGAACATAGGATTAGTGAATACAGAATAAAGATATCGTCCAACGATAGTATTGGCTTCCGTTATTACGGTAGCAAGTAAGGTGATCTAGTGCGATCTCCAGTCTCCAACGCTCTAATACTATTCCTATAAGAAGCTGCTCTACACCTTCTAGTCTTCCCTGGTTTTAGTAGCTACTGCTATGGACTAGTTCATTGTGTGAAAAAAGGTGGGTGATACCGAACAAAAGGTACAATCCAACACATCTCTCCCTATTGCCGTGGGTAAATAATAGGGTACATTAGGGTCTTTAATCTTAGTAACTGATCTACATAAGGAAATCTTTGAATTCAAACTCTGTTTAAAATTTGGCCTTGTGTTTCATACTGCTCGTGCGAAATCATATATGAAATTAGTGGCCCTTTTCGAAAAAAAAACTTCGTAAGAAATGACAAAGAAATTGTATATATATATATATATATATATATATATATATATATATATATATATATATAACAGTATATGGTTGTCACTATCTCACTTGTTGGGTTAGTGGAAGACAAAATGTGGTATAATTTGGAGTGTGCTCAATATCTGTGATAGGGTTATTATGTAATATAATGATAAATAGATGTATATTAGTTTTTATATGTATATCTAATTGCATGATGGCTAATCTGCAACCACTAGTATAAACACGGCATGAAATCAGACAGAAAAAACTTTTTCTGTTTGATGATTACCGTATAAAGACGGCATGAAATCAGTGGTCACAGATTAGCTACCATGCTATTAAATACATATAAAACTAATATATATATATATATATATAGGCAAAAGTTATAAGACAAATATAAATATTTCTCTTACGTTATTTATTTTGGATTGTTCTCAACTAATTTGGACCTTATGTCATTGCTGAGAGAAAAGATTTTGTGTGAACGATTTTTTACATAAGTTTTTAAGGAATTTATACGTTTTAAGAGTGTCAACATAAATTTATTTCTGATGTAGCGTATCTATTTATTGAATGAAAATTATATATATATATATATATATATATATATATATATATATATATATATATAATTTTCTATGAATAAGCATGAAAGAATAAAAACTTATTATAAGATAAAATATATTTGAAAAATGAGGCCCCAAGGGTGTGTAGCTGTAAGCTATAATTTATTGTGAAGTCCAGCACGGAATACATATAAAAGAATCTCCGTATATCTGTCCATATTAAATAAAATATGCCCCCTCACTATCTAAAAAAAAATTGGGAAGTGTTTTTATCTTTTAGATTCTTTTCCACGTCTTTCAGCAACATTGATTGCTATTTTTTTCTGGGGTTTTTTTGCCATTTTTTCTCGACTTCCTTGCAGTCGTTTTCCTTTCTCATCTTCCAATGAATATTTGCAAAATTTTTTGTCCACTTTGAAGAAACAAAGAAGAGTTGAATCAATTTTCACGTTGCTTCTTTTTTTGGGGTGGAAATTGCTTTTTCTGCTACTTCACAATTACGTTTATAATTAGCAAGAAACGCCAAGAAGAAATCTGAACTTTTATCTTCAGGTCTGTAGTCATTTCGCTTCGATTGCTTCTTGTGTAATTAATAGACATTAATGTAGAAGGCATCAATTTTGGAGAAACAACATTTATTATTCACATCTTGAAACTGACAATGATCTTGTATTACTGGAACACTGCTAGAGGCTAAAAAATAGCGACAGAAAGTTTAAACTAGAACTTCACACATAAACTACAGACTCTGTAAATAAATAGAATGCTAACTGTAACAGTAAACATTAGGATACGAGGAAAGTTTACGGTTCCTTTTTGTTAATTTCTCGCTTTAAATTGTTTATATAACCGCAAATAGTGTTGGTTGGTTGGTTGGTTAGTTGTTTTACGGCATATCAACCCTTTTCGGGTGATTTAACGCCGAATTAAGTCTATTTGATGAAAGTTTATACATTTCAAGATGTTCATATCTTCAAATATGTACAAGTACTTTTTTTTTTAAATAGTTAAATGTCGAAGCAGTTCGATTTCAAATAAATCACTTTAACATAAGCCCACATTTGACCCATTGACAGGACTCTATCAAGTGCTACCACTCCGGGCCAATGTGGACCTGGGAGTGATGGGAATGAAGGGGTACTTTCGCATTCCCTAAAACTCCAGCATGACTGGAGCTTCATCATCAGATTGTTTAGTGTCATATTCAGGACCCTCGTCGGGGGTATCTTACCCCTCTTCAGAGATGCAGTCGATATATTCTACCGCCCCAGATGATTGAGCCACGCAAACAAGGAGATCAAAGTCTATCATCTAGTTTCATGGGATACGTATTTTGTATTAGGCATCTTCTATACAGCATCTTCCATTGAAAAACATTCAAAATCATCCAAGAAAATCGTTTTGACTTTAGAACATAATTTGATTAACAAGAGATGAATCTAAATAAAAACAGAAATAATTATAAAAGTTCTCATAATTGTAACGACAATAAAATATTACTCAAAGTATAGTGGCTGATGATTTTCCTTGTACTATTTCTTATAAGTCCTTTCTGAAGGAATGGCTATTTTGAAATGAGCTATTCGTTAAACCTCATTGAAAATAGGATATTACAACAATCAAAAATACTTATATATATATATATATATATATATATATATATATATATATATATATATATATATATATATATATATATATCAAGCAGTTAGAATTCGAATGAAAATAAGATAAGAATTTAAAAACTTTTTCTTCAGGTTATAGATGAATGACATTTGCAGATTTTTGCAGTTTACCAGAAGAAAAAAAAATAATGATGTCAAATGTTCTAAATAAATAAATGCCACAGAAACGTATGGAATGCTTCAGACTGCTTTTGGAGAATCTTGCATGAATCGAGCATCAGTTTTTGAGTGGCATAAGAGATTCAAGGAAGGCAGAGAGTCTTTGAGGGATGATGAGAGGCGTGGGAGGAGTAAGGAAGTCAATACACCAGAGTTGATTGGCCAGACGGTTAGGGTTAGGGTTACTATGTTGAGGTTTTAAGGGAGTTCAGCTAGAGATTTGGTCGGAAGAAACCAGCACTCTTCAAATCGGGTCAGTGGCATTTCCAGTAGGACAATGTACCAGTCAACAATTCCATCCTTGTCACAGACTATTTGACGACCAAGATGGGCAGCAAGACAGTTCCTCACCCTCCCTATAGCCTAGACCTTGCTCCCTGTGACTTTTGGTTATTCCCGAAGCTCAGAGGCTGTCGTTATGAGAAAATTGAGGAGATGAAAGAGGCTGTGACGAAGGTCATTGACACGCTCACACAAGAGGACTTCCATGGGACCTTGGAGAAGTTGTTGGAACGGTACCAGAAGTGCACTGCAGCCGGGGGAGATTACTTGGAAGGGGTCCAGACTTTCATGTGTGTACTATCAATAAAAGTGGCCATACGAAAAAAGTCTGGAAACTTATTTAATGATCCTCGTATATATATATATATATATATATATATATATATATATATATATATATATATATATATATATATATATATATATATATATATATAGTTAGAATTCGAATGAAAATAAAATAAGAATTTTAAAACTTTTTCTCCTTAGTCTGGTTATAGGGGAATGACATTTACATATTTTTGTAGTTTACTTGAAGAAAAAAAATAATGATGTCAAATGTCTTAAATAAAAAAATTAGTAATTATTAAAATTAGTAATTTTTGCACTTTTTTATTAGTTGCCGCAATATCAACAGTTTCAGAAAAAGTTAGAATTTATATCAAATCAATTTCGTCAGTGCACCACTCTCCAGTGTCAGGGTTTAAGGTTAGTATTTTCATTTTTATCAAAGAAAAAGACCCATCATCTTGGGTAATTTTCATCAAGAAGAAAATGCAACAATTCTTTTTTTTTTCAATCCCCACAACAACAACAAAAACAACAAAAAATAGTGAACGTTAATATTTAGAGAGGATTGAAGAAAAGTCCCGAAGTATAACATAAAAAAATCCACATTAAAGCATATCCCTTGTTTCCATTCTATTAACTCATGAACGCTAAATCTGGTACTTTGATATGTGCTTTTATAACAACTAACTTTCTGACTCTATACGATGTTCATATATGCATTACGGTTAGAGAACAGAGTATTACAAAAAAGAAAAAGAAGAAAAAAGACGTTGTTAGAATATTTAGCCGATTCCTGATTCGATACAAAAATGGACTGATGTTATAAACTTTATTTCTTTTTAATTCGACTTGTTCATAAATATTTCACTCACTGAACCCGAGTTTTCTTCAGGTGTCTTAATACTAACTGATTCATCGAATTGCCCGCTTTTAACTATCATAAACACAAACTTTTTTTTACTCTTTAGCTATGTTTTTTTTTTTTATAATCAGTGAATAAAAAGGAAATGGTGGTCTTTTTTCCAAATTAATTGCCGCAAGCTATTCTTTCTTGTCGATACTGGACTTCCTTGCATAGAAATGAAATATTTTCCATAGCTTCTACTGCTGTCTTATTATCTATATTTTTACTCACTGCTTTTACCCATCAGCAGTAATTTTCTTTTTACTGAAGATCAATTGATAGATAGTCTCTTCTCTACACTTGCAATCTTCTGGGTTTAATAATGCTGACACTTGAATAGTTTCTATTCATCCATAGATTTAAAATTCATTTTCTTAATCAATTCCAATGCTTTCATAGCTGTCGGCACGACTGTTAACTTCACTTTCCATAAAGTCTTCCGTTACTTCCAAATACTTATACAGCTTTTCGATTTCTTTTGATTTTACACCGGGTGCAATTGGAAGAGCGAAATCAACACGATGACAGTTTTTCTGCGTGTTCGTTATTTATTAGATCTGTTCTTCTGGCCTGGATTGTGTGATCCATTTTAATGTCAAAGTACCAGAGGACTTAATAATTTTTAGTTTCTAAAATAGATTATGCTATGAACACATACAGTTGGTTTGTATTATAGAATTAATTACTATATTCATGACTTGATATTTCTCTGTCAACCGTCTTTACTGTGTGAAGTTCTTGCTTCAATCTGAAGAGTTCATGGTACAATATTGATTCTACTTCTCTTTGATTGGATGATATAATTAATTGGAGTTAGCTACGTGGTTCGTTAAAAAGTTCATCAACTCTGATACTCTCGGGGAATGAAACCAATTAATATTTTTTTCAACATAGTCCTTCTTATGGCGCACATACTTTTTCCGTCTGTGTTGCAGTGCTTGGATCTCATTGATAAAAACGTTATGGTGTCATCATATGACCTTTTCAGCCCACACTCGTACATCTCCTAGCGTGTAGTATGCGAAACATGGCCAGTTTAAATTGAGCCTGTGCTCGTATGTATGGGCAAAGAAAAATAAGCCGCGTTCTTGTAAATAGTGCCTAGGGGTTTAGGCTTGGCTTATTTTTGTTTAACCAGTATTCACCCCAAAACAAGAAGACAGTCGAATGAGATGCCACACTCCAGTATCAGTTTAAAGGTCTTCTAATACTTCCCGAATGCTTATCCGAAAGCAAATTCAGTTAACCGTTAATATACATATATAACTTAGACACATCTTTTTTTTATCAATTTGTACTTAATTAATTTTAGATTATTTGGAAACAGGATGCCTGATTAGTTAGTACACTTTAACTACGTGATGTCCACAGAAATTGCACTAAAATGTGTAACATACCCATGATACGGATATGAGTGAAATGTACATAGAATGTTCATAACTCTTATATTGATTGGTAACATAGGAATCCCGAAACACAAAAAACACTTACGACTTCTTATTTCAGGTACGAAACTTTTTATTACTTTTGAGTTAAAAGGTTTTCGACATAAGGAGAGAGATACACAATCTTTCTATGCTGATTTTTCCATCTACCCCCAACCACGTGCGGCACCCGCTGCAAGGCCTCGGCGAGCTCCGAAAGTCAACCTTCTTCTTCGGAGGCAAAAACTCTACTCACTGACTTTTCTCAGATCCCAGCCTACGCTTCCGGTGCGTAACGTCATTCACACCTCTTGGTCCATTTCCTATCTGGGGTTTCATTTTGACATCTGTGAATGACGCATTCTACTGGCGCGCGCGTGAACACCTGCGCTCATGTTGCACCTAACTACCCCATGCGCTAAGCGAAAGGTTCTCAGCCTAACTAAACCGAAAGGCAAACTATATAAAACGAAATCCCTCGGCCATTATATTACAAATGTACGTTCAGCAAACGTTGGTGTGAAAAACTCTCAAAAGAGAACAAATAATTACTATAGAAAACTTGGACGTGGCTAAGAAAAGGGAACCTTAAGAGAGAAACAGAATCTTCCCTAATAGCAGGACAAAATAACGCCATAAGAATCTATCATATCAAAGCGAGAATAGATAAAACGCAACAAAATAGCAATCACATAATAAGCGATTGCAGGAAATTAACACAGAAGAAGTATAAGACTAGACACGAATGGGAGGGCAATGTGATCCACTGGGAGTTGTGCGAAAAATTTAAATCTGACCATAAGCACAAATAGTATATGAACAACACAGCGTCTGTCCTGGAGAATGACACGCATAAACTCCTATAGGATTTTGACATACAAACAGATCATCTAAGCTCGGCCAGATAACCAGACGTTATAATAGTCAACCAACAAAAAAGAAAAAAAAAAGAGAAAGAAAACTTGCAAAATTGTGGACTTTGCTCTCCCTGCTGACCACGGAATAAAATTGAAAGAAAGTGAAAAGAAGGATAAGTATCTTGACCTTGTAAGGGAATTGAAAAAAACTATGGAACATGAAAGTGACAATTATATCAATCGTGATTTGTGCTTTTGGTATAGTCACCAAAGGATTATTAAAGTGATTGGAGGACTTGCAAATAAGAAGACAAGTTGAGACCATTCAAACAACTTAAATTATTGAGAACGGCCAGAATACTGAGAAGAGTCCTGGAGACTTAATTAGATTTGCTCTCACTCAAACTCTCAAGAAGTAAAATAATAATAATAACAATAATAATAATAATGAGCAAATGCAGAAAATTAGTGCTAAAAGAGTATAAGACTACAAACGAATGGGTGAAGAAGGTGATCCACTGGGAACTGTGCAAAAAGTTTAAATTTGACCATACGAACAAATGGTATATGCTCAACCTAGAACCCGTCTTAGAAAATGAAAGGCACAAACGTCTCTGGAATTTTGAGATATAAATGGATGACCGAATTTCAGCCAAACGACTAGACCAAGTGAATGACACAAAAAAAGAAAACCTGCCGTATAGGGGACTTTGGCGTTCTGGCTGACCACAGGGTTAAACTTGCAAGAAATCAGAAAAAAAAACATGAAACATTAGAGTGACGGAGATACCAATAGTGATTGGTGCGTTCAGTACAGTCACGAAAGGATTGGTACAACTTGGAAACAAAAGGACGAGTGGAGACCATTCAGACTACAGAATTATTGAGATCAGCCAGAATACTTTGAAGAGTTCTGGAGACTTGAGGAGACTTGCCATTATACAAACTCCAGTGAGAAACCATCGGCTAACGCGTGTGTAAAAAAACTCTTAAAAGAGAAAAATAACAATAATAAAGAAATTCAGACAAATGGACTAAAAGATAAATTGATGACTATGCACAAGGCCTTACACCCGAGAGATTACAAAGACAGACTATATGTCTCCAGAAAAGGAGGACGAAGAAGATTCGTCAGCATTTATCAATACACGGACTTGAGGACTATGTTAAAAAGAGCAAAGAAAAACTAATTACTGCAGCCACTAACAGCATCGGTAATATAGTAATAAATAGAAGAAAACATCACCACATAGGAAGCGGAAATAGGAAGAAAAATAACAATTATAATTATCACTTCAAGCGACAAAATGGCGAGATTGCACACAAGAAGACCTGGCTATAAAAGGGAAAACTCAGGAGAAAATCTGAATGTTTTTTACAGCCCAAAACAACGCCATAAAGACAAATTATATTAAAGCGAAAATTGAAAATACTCAACAGAATATCAAGCATTGGCTGTGGGGAGAAAGAGATAAAACAGTTAATCACATAAGTGAATGCAGCACATAACACAAAGTGAATATTTCTACTACTACTAATAATAAAAATAAAAATAATAATAATAATGATAATTGTGATTGGTGCTTAAGGCACTAAAGGATTATTAAAAGGCCTGGAGGATTTGGAAGTTGGCCGACGGGTAGAGACTATCCAAATGACAGCATTGCTGAGAACGGCCAGAATCCTAAGACGGGTCCTGGAGACCTGAGGGGACTTGCTGTCACTCAGACTCCAGTTAAAAACCATCAGCTAACACTGATGAGAAAAACTCTAAAGGAGTAAATAATCACATAATAAGCCAATGTAGGAAATTAGCGAAAAAGACTAGACAAGACTGGGTGGGAAAAATGATCGACTGGGAATTGTGCAAGTTATTAAGTTTTAGCCATAAAACCAAATGGTATATGCCCGAATCAGAATCCGTCCTGGAAAACGAAATGCATAAAATCATCTGAGATTCTGAGATACAAACGGATCACGCAATACCAGCTAGACGCCGTGTTAACTAATAAGAACTTGACTGAGAACCAGAAAAAAATTCCGTGGAACATAAGAGTGACGGTGATACCAATTGTAGCTGATGTAATTGAAATGGTCCCCAAAAGCTTAGAAAAAAAGACTTGAAGAATTAGAAACCGAACGAAAAATCGAGAACATTAAGACCACAGCATTGTTAAAATCGAGTAGAATACTTAGAAGAGTCTTTGAGATTTGAGGAGACACATAGAATTCCGTGAAACACCATCATCTAACGCTGGTGTGAAAAACTCACTAGGAATAAAATAAAAACAAAGGCAACTGCAATCAAACCAGCAAACACAAAACTCTATAAATAAATGTCTTTCCTGTGAGCTAAAAATATTGAGGAGCTCGAAGGTGACTGTGACATCGATCGTTGTTGAAGCCCTTAGAACAATCACCAAAAACCAGGAAAAGTGAACAGGAGAATTGGATATCCAAAGAAGAACTGAGACTATTCTGATTACAGTACGGTTGGAATCGGTGATATACGAGGATCATTAAATAAGTTTCCAGACTTTTTTCGTATGGCCACTTTTATTGATAGTACACACATGAAACTCTTGTCTCCTTTCAAGTAATCTCCTCCGGCTGCAATGCACTTCTGGTACCGTTCCAACAACTTCTCGAAGGCTCCATGGAAGTCCTCTTGTGTGAGCTTGTCAATGACCTTCGTCATAGCTTCTTTCATCTCCTCAATTGTCTCATAACGACAGCTTCTGAGCTTAGGGAATAAGCAAATGTCACAGGGAGCAAGGTCTGGACTATAGGGAGGATGAGGATGAGGTCTTGATCCCCATTTTGGTCGTCAAATAGTCTATGACAAGGATGGAGTTATGGACTGATGCATTGTCCTGGTAGAAAAGCCACTGACCCGATTTGAAGAGCGCTGGCCTCTTCCAACGGAATCTCTTGCTGAACTCCCTTGAAACCTCAACATAGTAACCCTAACCCTTTGGCCAATCAACTGTGGTGTATTGACTTCCTTACTCTTACTCCTTCCACCCTCTCATCATCTCTCACAGATTCCCTGCCTTCCTTGAATCTCTTATGCAAAACAAAAACTGATGCTCGATTCATGCAAGATGGTCGAAAAGCAGTCTGAAGCATTCCATATGCTTCTGTGGCATTTTTCCAAGTTCGAAACAGAATCTATGGCATATCGTTCCTCTAAAGTGTCCTCACGTTCAGATTGCATTGTTGAAATTCACCAGTTGTGACAATCAGGGTTTAGTAGGGTGTATTCCAATTGCTGCTGTAGGTGTTCATTTGAATCTGAAATCATAAAAATTGATAAGTCATCTCATAAAATATATAGCAATAACATTGTGAATTTTTAAGAGTCTACGTCAATTTCAAATGTCTGTACAAAAAAGTCTGGAAACTTATTGAAAGCACCACGTAGGGAGGATTTCTGAAGAGTTGAGGAGATTTTCTATCTCCCGGAATTCAGTGAAAACTATCTGCAACTACTGGTGTCAAAAACTTGTAAGGATTTGGTTTCTTTATTTAATGGCATATCAACCTTCGTATGTTATTTAATACCAAAGCCACCCTTGTATAAGGACAGTAGTGGTACTATTTAACCCATAGATTGAAGGATATGTGAATTCTTACCTTTCCCAAACGTATTTGTCCGAAACCTGTAAGGAATAAAATAATAATGAGAAAAGAACACAATAGAAAAACCGCATGGTTAATCCACATGAAGAAGGAATAATGAATAATATAAAATTCTATAAAGAACATTTTTAGTTTCATTTTCAATTAGACCATTCGGTTACATTTAGTTGTTAATAAGCGTTTTTGTTTAAGAGAAACTGAAAGAAATTGGAATATTTTATGATGCTGAAAGAATTTATGCTTAAGTGATATTGAAAGTATCGATACCGAAATTAAGAAACGTCGAACCTGTTAGGTACTTAGATATTCTTATTGAAATAAGTAATCTGAAGTTTATGACAAACAATACAAAACTAACTAGAATCTACTAATAATAGATAATAAAATCAGTTCGATCCATATTCGATTTCTTGTTCTTATTGTCATGGACTTAACAATAGCAACTCATTAAAAACTATATTCAGCTACGAGAAACATTTTTACTGTTTCTAGAAACTATGACAAAATGTTAGTGATACCAACAACAACAACTACAACAACAATAATAATGATAATAATAGTTCTGAACGGTTGCCAAAGATTTGGAAAAGAGACTAGAAGAGCTAAAAATCGGTGGACGTACCGAGACCATTCAAACTACAGCATAACTAAAATCAGCTTGAATACTGAGAAAAGTCCTGGAGACTTGATGAGATTTGCTGTCGCTCAGACTCTTGTGAAAGACTATCAGCTAACGTTGGTGTGAAAAACTCACAAGGATTAATAATAATAATAATAATAATAATAATAATAATAATAATAACAACAAAATTACGGAAAATATATGGATCATGAAAGTGACAGTGATTCCAATTGTAATTAAAGCGCTAGGCACAGTCACTAAAGGTTTGGTACAAGGACTGGAGGACTTAGAAATAAGAGGACGAGTGGAGACCATCCGCACTACAGCATTGTTGAGATCCGAAAAAATACTGGGAAGAATCCTGGAGGCCAGGGTAGACATGTCACTCACACTCCAGTAAAAGACCATCTCCTAACACTGGGGTGAAAAACTCGTACGGAATAACAATAATAATAATAATAATAATGTCGAATAGTGGATGTTGCCGTCCCGAAAAAAAGAGATAAATACTTAGACATTGCTAGAGAGCTGAAAAAATCAGGGAACATAAGAGTGACGGTGATACTAATCGTAATTAGTGCGCTCGGAACAATCCACAAAGGCTTGGTAAATGAAATGGAAGCTTTAGAAATCAGAGGTCAAGTGGAGACCATCCAGACTACAGCATTACTAAAATCGACCAGAATACTGAGAAGAGTCCTGGAGACTTGCTGTCACTCATCCTCCAGTAAAAGACCATCAGCTTACGCTAGTGTGAAAAACTCTCAAGTACTAAAACACTAATGACAGAGAAGAATTCAAAATGTAAAAGGATATTATTAATTGATTTTAACGATATCACACCTTGTCAAGGGTTATTTTATGCCTAAAGAATATAGAATTACGTTCATTGTATGTTTATATTTATATTTTTTGTGTTGTTGTTTCATGAGAATTTGCTTTTTTCACATCTTCCTGTTGACTACGAATAATTTCTAAAAAGAGGTATTTGACCCGTAGATGAAAACCTAACAAGAACTACCACTTCAAGGCAGAGTAGAACTGAGAGAAATCGCAACGAGTGAGCACTCCATACTCCCCAGATCTCCAGAACTGGAGCCTCACCATCAGATGCAGTTTCTTGTCATAACTAGGATATCCCTTTTTTGGGGAGTCTTACCCCTCGAACTACTCTAAGCCCTGCCGACAAGGCGATTGAAAATAATAGTCTTTATCAGAATCATTGTCTCCTGTAAGACATTTTTCAAGTCAGATTATTTGGAACAAATAAAGGCAACAACTTAAAAAGAATTGGTTGCATGAACATTTTTTATTGCATTTAGTATGAATCATTTTGAGTTTGGTTCTTTTCATAATCACAAGGGCATTTTAAAATATTCTTCTCTCAATGGCTGCTGTTGTTGATGTTGTTGTTGTTGTTGGTGGTGGTGGTGGTGGTGGTGTTATCTTAATATGGATCATAACTGTTCTTTCAAAGTCCAAAGACGTTTATCTTAAACTTTGAGAACTGGAGAAAATATTTCTGGGCGAAAACTGGAAATTGTAATTAAAACAGTCAGCGAAAACGAGACTGATATGAATACCCATAACAAGAAAGGCTTATTGTGACGGAAAGATAATTGAACAAAAGACTGGGCTTAGATTTCTAAAATCACAACCTTCCTTTTCACTGACCAGTCATCAGTGCCAAGCATAAATGATTCCTATAAATTCAAATCAATTCCATCCACAAATACTGATTAATACTTCATCATCTGAAAACTTCATCTTTTAATAAAGAGAAGCGGCGAATATTTCACACTATATGAAGAAATTCTTTCTTTCTTTCTTTCTTTCTTTCTTTCTTTTCATTTCCCTCTCTTTCTTAATTTATCTCTTTTTTTCTCTCACTTAATATCATTTTGTCGTGATCCTCAATTTTCTCTCACTTTATTCTCGCTCAAATTCTTTATCTGTATTTGCTTATTCCTCTCTCTCTCTCTCTCTCTCTCTCTATATATATATATATATATATATATACATATATATATATATATATATATATATATATATATATATATATACAAGGTGCATACGATAAGTTTCCAGACTTTTTACGTACGAGCATTTAAAATTGTCGTAAACTCTTGAAAATTCAGTATGTTATTGCTATTTATTTTATGAGATGACAGACCGATTTTTATGATTTCAGGTTCAAATGAACACCTACAGCAGCAATTAGAATACATCCTACTAAAGCCTGATTGTCACAGCTAACAATCTGACTCTTAAGAAGAACGATATGCCATAAATCCTGTTTTAAACTTAGAAAAAATGCCGCAGAAACGTATGGAATGCTTCAGACTGCTTTTCGACCATCTTGCATGAATCGAGCATAAGTTTTTGAATGGCATGAGAGATTCAAGGAAGGCATGGAGTCTGTGAGGGATAATGAAAGGTGTGGGAGGAGTAAGGAAGTCAATACACCACAGTTGATTGGCCAAAGGGTTAGGGTTACTATGTTGAGGTTTTAAGGGAGTTCAGCCAGAGATTCCGTCGGAAGAGGCCAGCACTCTTCAAATTGGGTCAGTGGCTTTTCCACCAGGACAATACACTAGTCCACAACACCATCCTTGTTACAGACTATTTGACCAAGATGGGCATCAAGATAGTTCCTCAGCCTCCCTATAGTCCAGACCTTGCTCCCTGTGACATTTGGTTATTCCCGAAGCTCAGAGGATGTCGTTATGAGACAATTGAGGAGATGAAAGAGGCTGTGACGAAGGTCATTGACACGTTCACACAAGAGGACTTCCATGGAGCCTACGAGAAGTTGTTGGAACAATACCAGAAGTGCATTGCAGCCGGAGGAGATTATTTGGAAGGGGACTAGAGTTTGATGTGTGTACTATCAATAAAAGTGCCCATACAAAAAAAGTCTGGAAACTTATCGTATGCACCTCGTATATATATATATATATATATATATATATATATATATATATATATATATATATATATATCGTATCACACTTTTTCTGTCGTTGTAAATCACTTTGTCATGGCCGTTATTAATCAATTCTATTTTTTACTCTCTATCACTTTTTCCTCTTATTTATTTATCTGTCTTTTTTCTTTCTTTTCCTTCTCCTTGTTTTGCTTTATTCCATTGTATATCTCTTTGTCAGAAGTCACTTTTCTCTTTACCTCTTTACCAAAATAACAACATTTTGCTCACTAACATTGAAAGTATACTTCTCTGTAACCTTCATGTAATGATAAACAGATAGGACTAGTGAGCCAGCATACTAATAGGATAGACTTGACCATGTTAAATATTTCCTAAGCTTATCGAAGAGCAATCTAGTACATTATAAAACGGTGGAACAGAGTGACGAATATAACCCACTAGAAATGGCTTGTGAAAATGCTTTGATGCTTCGTATCATGTGTAAATATATGTGTCTTTTGAGGAATTTGATAAATGCTGTTCGGTATTCGACGAAGAAATGTTCCAGATACCCTAAGAAATTTGCAGATACAGAATTCTGTATTGTATTTTATTAGCTCTTGTGTTTAGTTTCGGTCTATTTGGACTGGACAAAAATTCATTTAAATTCGGCTCCATTGATCAGTGTTAGTATCGAAAGAGGTAGGCATTCCTATGGGGTTCATACCATAGAAATGCCAACCTCTTTCGATACCAGCTGTTTTGCTTCTTGGAAAAGCATTTTCTACAATCATCCACACAATCACAGACCATCAGAGATATTTATCGGGAGAAAAAACTTATTTGTACGATGGTTATTCCATAGATAAAATGAATTTCGCAATATAATCACAGACATTAGAAAAAGATAATGTATTTTTCCATATAACCTTTATTCTTTAAAGCACATTTTCTCAAGAAAAAGAAGATTTTTAAATTCTTCAACGTGAAATTCTTTGTACTGATAGATTTGATCACAATGTTTTTCACTTCATCGTTGCTTGAAACTTATTTTATGCAGAATTTCTTTGAGGGGATCAAACAAATGAAAATCAGAGGGGATGAAATTTGGACTAAAGGAGGATGCAGCAGCTGTTCATAATCAAAGTGGCTGATGGTTTCCACTGTTATTGCCGTAGTATGAGTAATTACGTTGTTCTGGTGAAACCCAAAAACAACTACACTTAGAAAAGGCAAAATCTTCATGCAAAACTGTTGTGTTCTATGCACACAGAAATTCCCTGTTGATCAGATATGTCCTCGATTATAACTTTTCTATCAGCCAAAGTGAGCGCATTAACTGAATCTACCATTTCCGGCGTGCTCATCATTGTGGACCTGCTTGGCCTGTCTTTAACTTGAATACAATTTTGACCCTCTTTAGATAATTTAATACATTTGTAAACGTTTTTACATAAAGGTGCTTCTTCGAACACATTATACATTTTTATGCAAATCTCACTTTGTTTGCAGTTCTCAGCCACCAAAACTTTGTTTATCAAGTTCTGTTCAAGCCTGAAGCACTGTTTAAATTTTTACCACTTTGAATGGCCTCAAAACAAATATTTTTTGGAGAGATTAAAAAATATTTGCAATAAATTCCAAATAAGGAAGAGTTTAAATTTCTGAAAAAAAAAACTGAAAAAAAAAAATTAACATTTTTCGAAAATATTCACTATAATGACCCTTATATATATATATATATATATATATATATATATATATATATATACACTTACCTCCCTGGGGATCGAACAGTTTCGCGAAGGAATTACCGGTTGCCACAAGTGTATTGCTCTTCTTATGATTTGAGCACGCGGATTGAGCGCATATGTAAACAAAAAAAAAATTATACATATCCGTTATGATTCCTTCGTTTACGCTGGGAATGCTGACGGCTGTACTGTAAGATATCTGAATGGCATAAAGTCAGATGGGTTTCGATCCCAACTTGAAGTATCTTGCGTTTCTAGTTACACTGATGAGTTGTGATACCACGAAACAGTTTGTCTGTGGATGACAGTATATATATATATATATAGAGAGAGAGAGAGAGAGAGAGGTCAAAGTGGTCGCACAATTCACCATGACTTGTTAATTCGGCTTCGCTTATATGTGGCATGAACCGGTCACCCGGTGGTAGAGTTTCGGCTTCTGCATACAGTGGTTGTTGGTTCGATCTCCAGTGGTGGAGATTACGGTGTGCACTGCTGATGAGACCTAATAAGGTTCAGTGCTCCGTATGTTGCATATAGGTGTTTGTCGGATTTTCTGGTCATGGTAATTTAATATATATATATATATATGTATATATATATATGTGTGTGTGTGTGTGTGCGTGTGTGTGAATACCCTTAGTAAAAAATGTTATAATTATGGAATTGTGTCTTTAAAGTGAAAATGACGTTAGGTTTAGTTTCTTTGTTCAATGGTATATCAACCTTCATGGGTTATTTAATGCCAGAGCCATCCTTGTAGAAGAACTGTAGTGGTACTATTTAATCCATAACTGAGGGAAAAATGGGAGTACATTCCTTTGCCAAGGGGTTTAGTCCGAAAGTGAACGTCGTAGTACGACTGGAGTTGAAACAAACTTACTTCGAGGACATAGTACAGCTCTTCTCTCATTACACTCTGGGGATAATGATAGTAATTAAAAAATAATTGTTTTCTTTCTTTGTATATGTCAGAAAATTCATTTTTTTAATTCTTTCTATCTCTCAAATCTTCTTAAACTTCAAAATTTTGTTTCTTCCACTTAATATTATTATATAAATAATATACACACATCAATCTACATGCACATACATACATATATGCTATATATACAGTGTACCACAAAAGTGAGTACACCCCTCACATTTCTGCAGATATTTAAGTATATCTCTTCATGGGACAACACTGACAAAATGACACTTTGACACAATGAAAAGTAGTCTGTATGCAGCTTATATAACAGAGTTAATTTATTTCCCCTCAAAATAACTCAAAATATAACCATTAAAAGCTAAACCCCTGCCAACAAAAGTGAGTACACCCCTTAGGGAAAGTTGTCAATATTGACATACACCATGTTAACTGTCAATATTTTGTGCGGCCATCATCATTATCCAGAACTGCATTTACTCTCCTGGCCATGGAGTTTACCAGAGCTTCTCAGGTAGCCACTGGAATGCTCTTCCACTCCTCCATGACGACGTCCCGGAGCTGGCGGATATTTGAGACTTTGCACACCTCCACCTTCCGCTTGAGGATCCCCCAAAGATGTTCTATTGGGTTTAAATCTGGAGATATGCTCGGCCAGTCCATCAGTGTACTCACTTTTGTGATACACTGTATATTCACTCAAATATGCTTGTATCTATATGCACATATACTTTTGAATATAAGTATTTCCATCTAGATACGGAAAAATTTATCGTGTCACACATAAAGATATACACGCACACACACAAACTCGCAGACACAAATACATACATTCATATGTATTATTTTATATATACTATTTTATATAAACTATATATATACAATTATGTACATGCATATACTACACACACACACACACACACACACACACATATATATATATACGGAGAGAGAGAGAGACGGAGAGAGAGAGAGAGAGAGAGAGAGAGTGTGTGTGTGTGTGTGTGTGTGTGTGTGTGTGTGTGTGTGTGTGTGTGTGTTCTATCTGTAATTTAAAAAACGAGCTTTAATAACTTTTACATACATTTAATATATATATATATATATATATAAATATAAATGTTTGTTACTAACCGATAATCTCCAGTTTTATACTACTAATTGATTAAAAAATTTTCTGAGAGGATTTTATTCGAATTCAGGGGTGTTTTATATACTTATTATCTGGCCTAGCGGTTAGAGTGTTCGCCAATGGACCGGGAGACCAGGGTTCAATCCCAGGTCGAGTCATACCAAAGACTTTAAAAATGGTACTTGATGTCTCCTTGCTTAACACTCAGCATTATAAGGTACGGATCAAGGGTAAAGTGGAGCAATCCAGGGAAAGGAGTAGCGCCCTTCCCTACACCTTGGTGTAGTAGCTATCGAAAAGGGAGCCTTGGGTTACCCTCGACTATGGTCGCCAACTTTACTTTACTTATTATCTAAAAATATTACTGTCGTTTTTCTCTGAGAAAAGCTGAACGCGAATTATGAAGGTAAACATTACTTCCCTCTTCCAAGAATTTCACACGTGATCTTTTTTCTGCTTTATCACGTTTCTTTCTTTTTTGGATAACTTAAACAGAGACACTAAACTTTAAACCATATTTCGTTGGTTCAGCAGTAATTTTTTTTTATTCTAACGAAATATTAACCAGCCCAAGCTTTGTAATGGCACACGTCTTTCAGTAAAAAAATTAATGACCAATATCATAGAAGCAAAAATTTTGACTGGGCCTTTCAAAGGTGAAGATGTCCTCACCTGCGAATTTCTATGATTCCAACAGATATTTCATTTCAATTTAAGAGATTGCAATTCCCAATTGGATTGGCATTTGCAATCACGATCAACAAAGCACAGGGACAAACTTTAGAATTGTGTGGCTTATATTTACACACTGATTGCTTCTCACATGGGCAATTATATGTTGCTTGTTCCAGAGTCGGCAATCCAGACAATCTCTTTGTCTACACAAAAAATGGAACTACCAAAAATATTGTGTATCCACAAGTATTGGAAAATTAAACATATTAGAAACATGCATTTTCTTCTTTTTTACCCCATTTAAATAAACTGAGCCACAGCAACGCGTGGTCGGGTACAGCTAGTATATATATATATATATATATATATATATATGGGGGATGAGAGAGAGAAAGAGAGAGAGAGAAAGAGAGAGAGAGAGAGAGAGAGAGAGAGAAAAAAACATATAATGAAAAAAATAAACATCTAAAAAACATATTTTTCATATGGAAAATATTTGAATTGATCCAACTTAGGGAAAGTGTGACGCTTCAAGAGACGAAAAATGTCAAAAAGAAAAAAAAAGTACATTAAAAGAAAAGATAATACCTGGGTATGAAAGAGAGTCCATAATTGAAAATAATTTCTCTCAATGTCCGCTTGTAGGAGATAAGCATGCAACACATAAACAAATATATAAATAAATAAAGAGAAAAAAAATTTAGAATGAAAAAAAAATCCCCTTCTTATTAATTTTGACATGAACACTTTATTTTTACACAGGAAAAGCGATACCTGTTTCTTCTTCTTTATTTGATGGCATATCAAGCTTTGTGGTTTATTCAATTCCAAAGCCATCCTTGTAGAATTCAGTAGTGGTGCTATTTAACTAATTATATGCGTCCAAGATATAATTAATATCTATCAACTTCTCTTCAAACGTACATACATAACGCAAATCCTCATATTGAAGCTTTTTGTATCATTACTCTTTGTATATGAAAGATTTTAGATCTACACATTAGGACTGATTACTCTAGAGGATAACTGACTTACTCACAACTTGCAAACTTCCAGCTAAATATTTTATACTAATTTGATATTTTGGAAATGAATCATAAATATATCCTTTTAGCTGTCACTTCGTCCCACTGGATGGTCTTCACTTCTTGATTTCATAAACACGTACATAAAACTTTTAGTGGAAAATATTCCGAAGGCGATGAGCTTTTTGTCGTTGATTATATATTTCCATGTAAAACTGCGTGCCGAATTCTTATGGAAAAAAAGTTTTCTTATACACTGGGCCACAGTAAAATTTTCACTGCACTACGAAGCTTCTTGTTATACATGGAATTTTATATGCAAATATGTATATAAGTTTCCAGATAAGTAAACAGCTGGTATTTCTGTTCTCCATCAACAGATTTTGTAAACATAAAATATAGTGAGTGAATAAAAACGTAGAAATACGCACATTTCTTAGTCATGTGAGATAAACTTTTTTAAAATTCAAAAGTTGATTTCACTGGTGATTGGATATCAACCGCTTAGCCGGCTGTAAAAATGTGTTTATCAATGTTTGTATCACTTGGAAAAGAAAAGCGAAGAGAAGGAAAGTATTTTTGATGGTCGACTGAAAAGGGATGATCCTTTCAAGAATTTTGTTTCTCATCAGTTACAGTCAGAGATTAAAGCAAAAAAAAAAAAAAAATGAAAACACTGACCTTTGCGTTCTCCTGGCGACAATATCAGATGATGAGAGAAGAAAGAAGACTGATTTGCTATATACAGTACTTATCAGATCAGTAGGCGCCTTTGTTGGCAAATGCTCAACCATAAATTCGGCTTCTTTTTGCAAACAAAATCATAGTAAAATAAATCGATAAAAATTCAGGTAACTTTAAATAAACGCAGAAACAGTTATAGAAATCTCACAAATAACCACCTTAAGTAAAGACAGACTGTTTAAAATGTTGACATTTATACGGGAGTTCCTTTATGATATTATGGTTTTAAAATTTTCATTGTGCACCGTCTCTGTCAACATATTATTGGAATCTTCCCCAAGTTGCCTTTGTAATATCAGTTCTGCTTTTCTAATAAAGATACTCCCATTTAACCACTGACGGTCGTGAACAAGATGCAACATTTTTGAATGGATCAACTCCGTCTACTAATAATTTTTAATCACCAGTGAAAGATTCCAAGAATGTGTTGACAGGAATGGAGATTGACAAGTGAAGATTGTTTGAAATTGTATCTTAAAGGTTCTTCCATAAGGATATCAACACTTTTTAGTTACCCGATTGATTAAACATTCTAATAAAACAAACCAACAAAAACAAGTAAATGCAATACGAAGAGGATTTGAGATTGTTGTCCAGGACTGTCCGATTGTAATATTTTTCAAATGATATTTTTTCTATCACATTGTTGCAGCAAGACACTTTCTAAAGTTTCTATCATCGTCTTAGATGACAACGACTGCTTGTTCTTTCTTGTTTTCAGCCTTAAAAGCTTCATTTACTGCACTTCTTGAGGCGGAAATGCAGAATAAATTGAGCGTTTACTGTATAGTGTTGATTAACAGGCAAATATTAAGATGGTGAATTCTCTATAATTTTCAGAACAGTTAGTAACAATCCAAATATTGTTCAGACAACATCACATTCTTGTGGTGGCTAGATTAGCGTAACGGTTATCATACTAGAAATGAAATCAGCGACCTAAGTTCAAATTATGAACGAGGCTACTAATACCCTTGGGAAAGTTAAGCCTCCACTTGTTATACGCTCAGCTATAGATAAATAGTAGGGGAGACTGGGCTGTTTAAACTTGGTTAAGCAACCAGTCTATGAAAAGAAAAGCTCTGAATTCAAACCAGTTGTTGACTTGTTGAAGACATGCTACATGAATAGTATCCAACGATCAAATCAGATTATGGGAGATGACTTTTCTTATGATAAAAAGAAAATAAAAGAGTGTGATTCAAATATTGCTTCTTCAGCTAAATTGTAAGGAAAACTGGGTTCTTTATACTTGGTTAGGCAACCATTTTATGAGAAGGAAAACTCTAAATTGAAACCAGTTCTACCTTGTTTCACATCCTGTCTTTAGCGGAGGAATTCAGTAGATACAAACATCGGATGCTTGCTATATTTTTAATCCCTTTTCATGTGTATATTCAGTGAAATAAAGGAATGTCTCCCATTAACTTTCCAGTTTGCGTCATATAGAGACATTCCCAGGAAATGTGAAGGGTGGATATTAAAACGACCACCCCTGACACATTCCATCACATTTTTCTTCACTCACTTTATTTTTTCAAAGTTACGCATACAGAAAATACAAATTCAGTTACCTAAACACAATTAGGAATATTGATAATGAAACTTATTTTTTGGGGGGTGTCCTCGTGGTGTAATGGTTAAAGCGATGGACTGCGGAATCGTAGTAAGCGAGTTCGTACTCCAGTCACGCTATTACGTTCACTTTCGGGCAAATACCCTTGGGAAAGGTATGAACCCCCTTATCTTCCCATCTATGGGTTAAATAGTACCACTACTGTTCTTCTAGAAGAATGGCTTTGGCATTAAATAACCTTCAAAGGTTGATATGCCGTTAAACAAAGAAACCAAACCAAACCGAAACTTATTTTTGTTGATCCGGCACCTCACATGACATAGTTAAATGTTTCGGATTGATGACTAATTCACTAATATAATGTACACGATCAGATTTGTTTTTATAAATGGCATATTAAATTACGTGGGTTATCTATCGTCAAACCCATACTTTTATGAGAACAGTAGCGATAATATCTAACCCAGAGCAAGGGGATAAAGGGTTCAAACCCTTTTCAAATGTATTAATGCGAAAGTGAACGTGATAGCGCAACTATAGTTCGAACTCGCTTGCTACTATGTCGCAAATCAACTCGTTAACCACTACGCCAAGGGAACTCCCAGTCGAGCAAGGTAATCAATTACTGTAATTATTTCTTTGTATGACACACTATTTATACAGATTTTTCAGTCCAAAAGTTAAGGGTGCGTATTATACACGAAAACTACATAATTAACTTTTTCCGGTCAAATTCCTCACCATATTTGTGCTGGGATCACCGAAAGTAATTTAGATTACTTATAGAATGCGTTTATTTATAATTTTGTTTCTCCTTATGAGAGCTTATTTTCGTTGCAAGCTTGTTGCCTTTTTCTGTGAACATGTCCGTGTGTTGGCTCTAAACATTATGAATATTTTGTGTTTTAAGACATAATGTAAACTAAAGAAATTTTTATTTTTTGTTAGTAAGACCCGATAAAACGTCGAATAAATGCAAAAAATTAACTTTAAAACTGCTATATATTCTAAAATGGTTATTGCTTCTTGAGAACATTTTCTTCCAGAATTTCGTAGTCCAAATTTAGGGATGCGTGTTAGACATGACTGCGTGTTTTAAACAAATAATTACAGTTTTGTAACTTTACATTAGAATAATCTAAACTTGAAAAATTATATGTACCCATATAGAAGTGCTTTTTCAGATTCTTCAGATATGTTTCCAAACTCTCATTAAGAGCTGATGAAGGAAAGAGATGAAACAATTAATAGATGTTTACACGTTTTAGAAGAATACATACATATACATACTTACTCTCTCTCTCTCTGTGTCTCACACACACACACACACACACACACGCACACACATATATACATATATATATATATATATATATATAGAGAGAGAGAGAGAGAGAGAATGTATTTACCAACCCCTCCACACAAGCAGGATGTGATACAAGGTCAATTTTCATTCGGAATTTAACAAGTTTGAATGCAGAGTTTTCCTTCTCCTAGACTAGTTGCCTTACCAAGGCTAAAAAACACAGTCAGCCCTACTATTTACCCATTTCTGGAGGGAGAATAATTGAATTAATAGCTTTTCTTGTGGTATTAGTACAATGGGAAATGCAATCATCCCCGTCCAGGATTTGAACTCGTGTCGTTGTGTCCAATACCTACGACGATAACCATTATACTACGGACATCTTCTATATACATAGACAGTAGGATGAGTCAAAGATTTACAAAAGAAGTTTTACTGCTTGCTAGTTTCCGGTGTGTATATCACGTAACCAAAGCAGTTCAAATTGTGATTGGTGGCATAGTGGTAGTTTGTGTGCTGACACGTCAAGCATAGCTTCACTCGTTGTGTGATTTAAAAGCCGTAGAGATAAACGTGCAATGTTGTCTAAATCGGAAACTTATGGTTTTCGAGGTTGAATTGGGCCATAACGTCAAAGAATCAATCAAAAAATATTTGTTGTTCGAAAAATGAAGGTGAAGTTGTTTAAAGTACAGTAACCAGAAGGGTTGCAAAAACCT
>CAUZXS010000812.1:0-51981 GCA_963585895.1 Sepioteuthis lessoniana | reverse complement strand
ACAACTTCATAACATTTATCTAACAGGCTGCTATCTTTAAAAATGGCACATTCTCTCTCTTTCTGTTCTTTATTCTGAAAATAAAATGTTTGAAAAAATTTTTTTTCAAAATTTTGATTTAATAACTTGAGAAAACATTATCAGAAAAGATAAAAAATTAAGAAATTGAATTTAAAAAATAAATGCATCTCTGAAGGAAAAAGCCATAATATAGAAACAAAATATAGACAAAAGACTGCAGGTATTTGTTTTAGGAATACAAATTACAAGATCATTCCATAATTTTTCCCTCAACATTGGTTTATTTCATAATCATTTCTTCGACATGGCTTAGAAAAATTATATCATTATTTTGACTAATTTAATATAGTTTGTTTCAGGAATATTTTATGAAACCAGAATGTTCAGCTATTTAATAAAAATGTTTTGTGTCTTATCTTAGTTTATTTACTGCTAAATAAAAAACCAAGGTGAATATCCTCTCTGTATGTTAATTCAATAATTTTTACCTGGAGTAGTATATAGACAAAGACATGCACACCATGATGCAAACAATTGATAAATGTTTCATAGATATTCTTTGTTTTTATATGACAAATATAAATATAATAGAATTAGAAATATATTCAAGAAGATTCTTCTCATGTAGGTTATTTGAACAAATCATAGTATCACCCAGGTTTTACAGCTCCTACTCTGCTAAGGAATTGCTTTTTATCACATTCTACATCAAGTACTTTCTGATCATTAAAGTAAGTAGTATGAAGTAGGAATAAAGAAGTAACTTCTGGTGGGACCTAATCTTGCATTCCATATCCCAGCAGTTTTGTCTTTCATGAACAACACTTTAAACTGTTTGGTTATAGAATCATACTACTTACTTTAATGGCCAGGTGGTACCTTGTGCAATTTAATAGTTAGCAAGTTAAGTTAGTTGGGTCATCAGGATGAGAGGTTCTGATGTTCAAAGACCCAAGAACATCATAGAAAAATCAAGAATCAATAATAAAAATGTTTAATTTCAGAATTTAGATAATTTGAAACTTAATAAAGATTTTCCAAAAAGCAGCTCTCATATTACACAAAAGAATTATCTTAACATGTATCTTCATCTTTATTGTATTTGGTGTTGATTTAAGCTTAATAAATGTTAGAAAATCTTCTAGTCATTGTCTCTTCTTCTTTGTCTTAACTCTGAGTGTAGCAAAAAGAAGGTAATGTTATGAAAAAATGTCAAGTCAGTATTGTCCATCATCAAATCCAAATATCCAACTCTCTTTCACACTGTTCACAAGTGACAAGCACTTCTTGTTCACTAAGGAAATCTTAGTGTTACATAGCTGTTTTGCCTCAAACCCAGGCTGACCAACATCTGACTAGTACCACTTCTATGCAAATAAGTATGATGACTGCCACTCAAATTTAACTGCACAAAGTGCAGAGTCTTTTCTCCAAACATTTAATTGATGAAGAGGACATAACTCTTATAAAGAACAATACTAATTGCAAGATTGTGTACTATGCAAAACATACCCAGCTCTGGGTCTCTTTTTGCATCAACCTGTTTCTCCACTACACAGAAATAGGGGTTTAAGAAATATGCAGGAAAAATTTACACAGAAATGATCTAATTTTACTGTTTTAATCTTTTAATTTTGCAACTTACAAATGAGAATGCTGAACATGGGTGAGATTCAATGTCATCTCGCTGAGGATCTGGGCAGAGTTTCTCTTTAAAAGCTGCTATAAAATCAAACTTGCTTGTCAAATATCCAGCAGTTGAAATAAATTCATCGTTGCTGTTATGATTATATTTACCACAAAGTCCCTGGATCTGTAAAGATGAAAAATCCATTGTGAAATATCTAATAACATTGAAAATATTCAAAAATTTATTTAAATGATATTTTTGTTTTTTAAAAGAAACCATCACATAAAAAAAACACTTCATGACTTTTAAATCAGGCATTGGCAACTTTTTTGAAAAGCGGGCAACATGAGACTAGGTTTATCATCAGATGGGCCACTCATCTAAAAAAGTTCAAGGGAATTTTAAATTGAATGTACCTCAACCATTTTTACAACAGAAATCCATACATTTAAGCATCTGCCTTAGATATACAGAAAAGTTAATTTTTTTATCTCCAGTAAAAAGATCTTTTAAAAAATATGGATGTTTTAAGCAGGCCATTCAGTAAACATTGTGGGCTACAGTTAGTCCATGACAGTTTTAGATATTAAAACACTGAAGTCTGTTCCACTTTTATAAAAAGATTTTTTGTAATTATAATTCATCAAATGTCTTTTTCGTTCATGTGTCTCTCATCCCAAAAAACAAGGATGTGTAACATTGTAAGAATAGATTAGTTCTTTAAAGGGGAAGGATAGATTAGTTCTTTAAAATTAAGCCAGCACTTGGAAGACAAACAAAATGACAAAGTTGAAAATCTCATCTGGTAGGCTAGGTATAACAAAATATGCTTGATCTAGCATCCCAGACTATGTTGAATATTGACTAGTAGATTCCTTTGACATGCTGCATAAGTTGTGTGAGTGGCATAACAGGATATGCACCTATTTCCTAAAGTAAACACAATGCAGGTGTTTCCTCAGCAGAAGTTGCATGGGTGACATACTAGACAGGAAGTGTGCCCACATATGATACATAGGTGGGAGCTGTAACCATGAGGATTTGCATGGACATCTGGAAAACTATATAAACCAGGGAAAATTTTTACCCCAGCAGAGAGGAGCAGCAAATGATGAAAACCAACAGAAAAGCTACTAGACATTACACCACTCTAGGCTTGGACTGCCCAGGATTGAGAGGGAGAGAAAAGCCAGAGCTGTACCAAACTTGGTAAAGTAGAGAAGTGAAGAGAAACTAAGATGATTCAATACCTTGAGATAATGCCAGATTCATGAAAGCAGAGAAGCAAGGAGAAACTAAGATGATTTGGTGCCATGAAGTGGCCCTGTACCAGACTAGTGAAAGTAGAGAAGTAAGGAGAAATTAAGATGATTCAATGCCTTGAGGTAGCCCTGTACCAGTCTTGCAAAAGCAGAACTAAAGATTTGTATCTCGCCCCTGTGTGTACATTTCAGCCGTCTCCAACTCTCTCTTACTCTACCCATATATACATTTCGGGTAATAAAAGGAAAAGAAAAGAAGCAGATTATATTTTTATACATCAGCATTGTTGTTTTTCTTCTTGCTGTATACAACTGAAAACAGAAGTTAACCAGGAATTGCTGAGGTCACTAGACTCAATCAGCCATTTAAGTGATGGTGATGGTTGGCAGAACAATGCAAGATGAAAGTTCTGTGAAACCCAATAAAAGAAGCTGGGTTTCTCAATTTGTTCTTTAATGGCTGGGAACATGAGGAGAAGAGCAGTCATGTGGACAGAGAACAACTAAACCACTAAACAAGAACAGCTGGTTCCTACTAAAATGAAGATGTTATTCTGCCCATTGTGTCTGTTATCCATTTCCACATACTTCCCCAGGCTCAGAAACTGAATGGAGGAAATAAAACAGGTCTTAACACTTGAAACAAGTTCTGTTTTTGTGTTTCTCCTTCCTCATCAGAAAATTAGCTATCACTAACATAGTAGTTGTCAGTATTATACAACAGATGGCTAGATTTTTAACTACCAATTTCTTTCTGTGGTTACTAATGGGACCATGTTTTAGCAAATTAATTTTTGAAAATTCCAAAACTTTCAAAAGTTGTTAGCATAGAGCCTGGTTTACAATATAAATATAATGCTAAATTAGATCCTTACTTTGTATGTGTCAGGTTAGCTAAACTGAATCTTTACTTTTTTGTTTAATTGTATAAAGTAGACATCTAGTTGAAAAGTTCCTAGCAATAAATCAATGTTACAATTTTTTTCCACTACTTTTTTCTTGTCAATATAAAAATAAAACTTAAAAAATACTGCTTTTTGTTTATGAGAGCAATGGCTACCAGAGGTGGAGTTAGGGAGAGAAATCAGTGTTAACTTATTAATTTTTGTTACAAATGCAAATTCTTCCTTTCCCCTTTTCTTACATTGGTGAGAATTGCTATGCTGGAAGAAGGTAAGAGCTATTTGAATGATTTATCAGAAAACATTAGGTAAAAAGGTGTATTTTAGAGACAGTATGACGGAGCAAGTCACTGAGATGAAACAGAGAGGAGATAGCTCAACAGAAAGAGAGGGTGAGCTGAAAATATCAATACTTTTCTGACTGGGGTATCAAAAACTATACAAACTTTCTGAAACTACTACTTTTGCATTATATAATCTTTTATAGCTGATGTATAAAAAATATATAATAACTAAAGTAAGTGGGTTGTCTCCTGTGGTCAATCCCACTCTCTAAAGGACATGTATAGCACATATAATTGGTTGGTACATCTTTTCAAACTAACCAATCACTGGCTTCCATTCATTGGTGCCAGATTTCAAAGACATGTCGAATTCTCTTTTTACAACTGTGGTCAGAAATGAGCAAACATTAAAATTGTCTCAGCTAAAATTCCAGCAGTGCATTGAGCCATGTGAAGTACATTAAACTTTGGTATATACAACACAAGGATTTCAGTTCTTGTATAACATTATATAGCAGTAAACAGAACAATTTGTTTGCAACAGTAATATAATACTATCAAATTTCAATGTGTTCATGTTTTTTCCTGATACTAACTTTCTTCTGTTTTCCACTTAACCATTTTGCCATACAAATTATCATTATTTCGCAAACAAATTTTCTTTAGATGTAATTCATTTAGTAAATTTTTTATTATAAACTGAAACTCATTGTTAAGTCACATCTTATTTAAAGAATTTCTCTTGTATTGGTTTTAAGTAATATAGTTTTAACTAAAAACAAATTTTACTGATCTTTTTGTAAAAATGTATTATTAATAAGAAAAGCACATTTCATAAATTCTAAAATAGGCCAAAGTCAGACTAACCAACACCAGACCCTGATTAAAAAATCTCACAGTTAATGGACACACCACCTGACTACTTAGAGATAGGAATTAATCAATAGAATTAGAGAAAACAAAATTCAACTTCAGTAACAACTTAGAATAAAAGGGATGTATATAAAAAACAATAGATTGAAAAGAGTCAAAAGAAAGAGAGAGAAGAAAAAGCACATTTGGTAAAAAGAATTTATCCAATTACTAGACCCCAAGGTATTCAGAAGCATAAGAAATTAGTTCCACCATAAAAAAAGGAAGACAAAATATTCAAGTGAGTAATTTCCTTCTCTTTACCTACAAACACCTATACACTCAAAGAACTGTTATGGAAAGTTTACTTTCAACTATAAATAATTGCAAATTAAGGACTCTCTCTCTCTAACATATAAAATTAATAATAAAAGTCACTTATTATTTGTTTCCAGTATTTCTGTGTTCCAGTTATTTCTTGTTTATCAAATTCTTTTGTATATTTCATTCCTGAGGCAAAGTTTACTACTACCCATCTCATACAACTAACAATATAATTAATTGCAAATAAATAAATAAATAAGGGAAAGTACTCTATAACTAACATCTAATAGTTATCTTCCTTTAAAAATTATGATTTAGGTGAACATGAACACAGACTACATACAATTATTATTAAATTGCAAATTGGATGGTAAATTGCTTTATTCTCTATTTTTCATTATTGTTATGTTATGGTAATATACATACATAAATCAGATCATCAAGTTATATAGATGCTAAGTTTTATCTCAATCAGTAAACTTTGAAAGCTTTAAATAAGAGAAAACTTTTACATTATTATACTTTGCATCTTTATTTCAATAAATTTTTAAAAAATCCTCAATAAGTAGTCAGCTTTTGAAAAAGGATGAAAATTTGAATGTCTTGAATGAACAGGCTTATATTTTAGGTGAATCCTAAGAATTTGGCCTGTATTCGTACCGCTCCCTAGAAGTATACATACCCAGGCAGTCTGAATTCCAGCTGGAGGATCCCCATTTCTACATTGCTATTGCTGAGTATTAATACCGGCTGTTAAAAAGAGATTACATTTTAAACTAACTTCCAACCAAGAGCCAGGGTCCGGGGTTCTCAAGATTAAATTTATTAAATTTAGATAAAAATATATTCATTTTCTGAAGAGATAAGGAATTTTACAGAAACTGTTATATTACCTTATTTTTAAAAATCTCTTCATCCAATTTGATGTCAATTTGTCGATTCTGACTATATAGTATATGAACCCCTGGTGCTTCAAACAAGAGGAATTGTGTAGTAACCCACATAATTTTTACATTTGCAGAATAGTACGGTAGATGAGTGAGCTTTTGGCCATCGACAAATACATCCATACCATTTAGATGCACATGATACTTTACACTCCGAATGGTGATACTTGCTATACAGTTCAAATCTTCCAACCAGGTTGTTGTACATTGCTCATATGTCAGACTGATTTTAAACTCAGCAAGTCCTCCATCACTAGGCTGAATAAAAATACAAAATAAAAATCAGTACATATATTATTGGTATTTTACAGGGAAGCATTGTCTACTTTCCCCTGTTCATTAAAATTTTGTTTGATTTATTTATATATAATGGTATATCAAGTAGTCAGCAACCATCATGTACCAATTAGCTGAATTTTTATCTGAAATTTTCTGTACATAATGGTCAACATAAGTGATTAATCTTCACCACTGAATTAATTGTGTTGATAAGGAAGGAGGTTATATTAAAAAGTGAATATTTGTTGTATAAAATTAATGCTTTTTTTCATCATTCAGCTAAAAACTTATTGATGTACGTATGGGTATGGGGGTGGATACATAATCACATGAACATTATTTATCTTAATATTTTCAATGAAAGGAAAATTTTCTTAAACTAATTTTTATAAATATCAGTACTTAACAAAATTTTTTTAAATAAATGTATATATATATATATATATATATATAACTTACAAAACTAAAGACAAAATTTGGATGTTTTAATTAATAAACAAATGCCCACCTCTATAAGTGTATATTCACAGCTTGATGGTTCAAAGTCATAAATAAGTCCATCAAATGTATTAATATTTGATCTTCCAAGGATGCGACAGACTCCTGGACAACTTTGGTCATCACATGCCCAAAGTCCTTCTTTGCATTGACTGAAAGGAAAAATGTAAATATTTCATATTAAGTTAGAGTATTTAAACTATTGTCTTCGTCTTTATTGTTATATTCACAACATTTCAGCTGATGGACCCTTTGGCCTTCTTCAGGTGTTTCATGTTGAACTTAGGAGCTCACACAGAACTTTGAAGAGCAGGTCTCTTTAAAAATATCTCTTCCGAGTTAAGCCCCCAGCAGAATACATGACCAAGAATATCATGTACTCCATTCCATGCAGTTGTGGTATACAAAAGTATACAAAAGAGAGACATACTGCTTACAAAAAGTAAGGCTTGAGGAACATCAAAAAGCAGTATGTCAAGGTGAGGTAACTATAGATTAATACTTATACCTCATCATGGTTAACAGAATTAGAATAATCTACCCCAGTAGATTAAATAAAGGATTCAGATTGAAGTTCTGTGTGGGCTCTCAAGTTCAGCATGAAACACCTGAAAAAAACTGAAGAGCACTTTGGCTGAAACATTGTGAATATAACAATGAAGACAATAGTCTGAATATTCTAAGTGATAAAAATTATCACGCTCCATCTCAGAAATTTAGACAAATCTTATATTCAGATTTATTTTCCATTTACATTTAAACTGAAGTTATATAAATAAAATCAATTCAAATTCACCCCAAGTTTTGTAATAGCATCTAATGTTATTTTTAAATAAACAATTTTGAAATTGTTTCTTATTCAATTTAAGAATTAGATTTTAAAATGTAAGAACAAATTGTTTGAAAAGACTTTAAAATCTATATTGTCTTATTTCAGTTTCAATTCATAATTTTGAATAGTTTATACTGGAATAAAATTGTTTTAATTCTATTTTCAAAAAAGTTGCTTTTATTTTCAAAAAGTAACTTTATTACTATAATATTTTGGATCTACTACAATAACATGTAAACTCCATGTGGAGCACAGGGTCATAGTCTCATTATATCAGTAATGGTCTTATGGTTTCAATAGCAAGTAGTTTTTCATAGGGTGGAATTGCTAGCCCTATGCCCACCTGGTTTTGAATTCAGAGTTCCTCCTTCTCTGAGAATGACAACCCACCAAGGATTGAGAGCTCAGTCTGCCCAACTATTTCACTTATAGCTTGCAGAAGAAGAGTAAATGTAAGCAGATTTAGCTGGTATTTGAACTTGACTTGTCAATTCAAATTTTGATATCAGTAACCATCACACCACCAATATTCAGACCAGCCAAGAAAAAATATATTCTAATTTATTATTCAAACTATCTTTTTTATATATGCACCATCTTTATCTAAAAGTAATAGTTGATAACTCAAATTTCAAGTCACAATATCAACCGAAATTAAATGTAATTTAAAACAAATAAAATATTTATTGCAAGTTTTTATGTAAAGCTGTTTTTTTTTATCTTACCATTCATTGCATCTCATCTTGACAACAGCTTGTGATTCATATTTTTTCCCATTAAAAAGACAAGGACATTCTTCTCTTGGAATGCACTGGTTTTCTTCAAGGTATTCTCCTTCAGGACAATGGCATGATGGACGATTGATTAAGTTGCAAGAGTTCTCTTCCTTGCTTCGGATTATTCCACAGGTAAGGGTACAAAGTGATGTATTTTCACTGTACTGAAACCCCTCAGGACATGTCTTAGCTAAAATTTAAAAAAAAAAATTCATTAAAGAATTATGATATGGATCAAAACAAAGATATATTTTGACAATGATAATAATTTGTTTGTTTATAATATTTATTGAGTTTATCTTCTTATCCTGGTAATCATTATCTTACTGGTAAGACTGCTGAAATAGAAATCATACATTTTTAGTTTTTGATAGTAGGGTTCTCTATTTAGAATTTTGTTTGGATAGGGAAGGAGAAGATAAACAATAGATAAGCTATATTTTTCAGTCAAATCATTAAATCACAGATTTGTTACAGATTTCAAATGTCTACAGACTCTAAACTGGTATTGTCCTCTCTGGTTAACTGTTCCTTTCATCTCTGAATCAGAGTAATGACCAAATTACAAATCACCTTCAAATCCCCCTGTTCTGTTTCCAAATCTGAACTGATGTGGTGGAATATCATGTTTTAGATGTACTCTTTATCAAAAATATTTACATATATACTTAAATTCATATAACCTGATCCCACACTTTGGGATGTAAGATTACATCTTACATTGAAGTTTACTATCATAAACTTTTGAGGTGAAGCCATACTGTCAAATATTACAATATACACTATTTAACCACTGATCTCTTCTAGTTTCAGTTACAGTTTACTTAAGGAATTATTATGAGCAAGTACTTACAACAAGATGTTGCTTCTCGCCATTCAAGAGGAACACCTGCTGCAGTACATTCCATTGCATAGGCTGCATAGACATTGCAGAAAATGGAGTCATCTTGAGGATATAAACAAACTTGGGTTTTACATAAATCCACCCAGTTATCAGGAGAGAGCTGCAAATTAAAAAATGAAAAACAAGACTTATTCCTAGACATTACACTGCATTACCAAACTAAAATATATTGTTTGCATATTTCATAAAACACAACTCACACTCCTTTCAATTTTCATAGCAAGGTTAATTTTTCTAAACTTTTATTCTTCAAAAATGCATATTTGATCTTAAAAATGTATTTTAGATTTTTCAGTACTTGATTTCTTTAAATAAAAGTACATGTATGAAACCTAGTTCATGTTTTTAGAGCATAATGCATATACATATATGCATAAGTACATCAATAAGTCTAAAAGGTAATCATTTTCCTTGTCAATGCACTTAAATCAATGGTGGATATTAATCACATAGATTGTATATTATACGATGAAAATTTTCTGATCAAACTTCAGTTAATAATAATATATCAGGCTACAGACTTACTTATCCATTATCATATGTATGTATATATGTATGTATCTTTAATTTCAAACTTTTCAGCCTCAGTCCTATGTTCCTACCAGTGAACTTACACATACTTATACATGTATATCCAAAAGCAATATGTAACGCATTTTCTTCAAGTTTAAATTACAATGAAAAGAATAAAATAAAACCATGACCAGCAACTTTACATTCAATTAAGCCATTATATCCCATTTGTAATAACTTCTAAACAAATTAATTCTTTCTTTTCTTTGTTTAATGGCATATCAACTCTTTTTAGGTTATTTAATGCCAAAGCCATTCTCCTAGAAGAACAGTACTATTTAACCCATAGCTGGGAGGATAAGGCGGCTCATACCTTTCCTAAGGGTATTTGCCCGAAAGTGAACGTAATAGTGCGACTGGAGTACAAACTCGCGTACTACGATTCCGCAGTCCAACGCTTTAATCATTACACCACGAGGACACCCCCCACAAATTAATTCATATGCTACGTAAAAGTAAATACTCACTGTCTCGTGACATATAGAAAATGTATCTTCCATTAATTTCAAGCATTTCTTTTCTGCTGTTGCATCAATTTTATCACATAAATCAAAATTTTCACTTTTGCACTGAAATGAAAATTATAAGAAGAGAAATATCAATAAAAGTCTGATGTAATAATTAAAACTAGAAAGATAATTTTATCTTTATTATATGATAAAATCAATTTTTTAAAATTCAACAGCATTAAACATGTATTAGTTATTTATATTTTATCTATTCTATAAGGTCAAGAATGAATAGATATATCAATAAAATAGCTGACAGGATACGAAAGAAATAAAATTTGAAGTGTTTATATATTTATTATGGTGTTTCACTCTGTACAAGCTTCATTAGATATGATTTGAAAAAAAATGTTTAATCTTATTTTAAATTTAAGAGAACACTACAACTATGAAACTGTCTTAATAAGATAATTAGAAATTCCAATAATAATGGAACTTTAAAAAGTGGAAACAAAAACACTGAAAATTATGTTTGTTTCTTTGTTTGAGTTTTATGACATATCAAACCTTATAGGTTATTAAATGCCAAATCAGTTCTATTTCGAACAATTCAGTTCAGCATAAGTATACAGTTTAATTGGCAAAAACATTTCTATTTCAAGCTATTCAGTTTAATCATACAATTCAGTTTAGTATAAGTATAGTTTTTATTTACACACGGTTAAATATCAAAACAGTTCTATTTCAAACAATTCAGCTTAGTTTAAGTACAGTTTCAATGTCAAAAACGCTCTATTTCAAACAATTCAGTTTAGCATACAAAAACAGTGCCATTTCAAACAATTCAGTATAGCATAAGTATACAGTTTAAATGTCAAAACAGTTCTATTTTAAGCAATTCAGTTTAGCATAAGTATGCAGTTTAAATGTCAAAACAGTTCTATTTCAAGTAATTCAATTTAGCATAAGTACACAGTTTAAGTGTCAAAACAAGTCTATTTTAAACAATTCAGTTTAGCATAAATATGCAGTTTAAATGCAAAAACAGTGGCATCTCAACCAACACAGTTTAGTTCTATTTGATCCATAGATAGGAATCAGGAGCTACCACTCTGGGCCAGAGTAAACCTGGGAGCTATGGCAATGAAGGAGTACTCTGCATTCCCCAAAGCTCCAGCATTACTGGAACCTCACCATCAAATTGTTTAGTGTCATATCCAGGACAATCATTGGGGAAGGGTGTCTTACCCCTCTGCAGAGGTGCAGTCGGTGTATTCTACAGCCCCAGTTGACTGGGCAATGAAAATTGTGCTTACAACCATTAATGAATTAAAGTATTTGAAAATATTAATTTTGTATCTGAAGTGAAACAGTGTTAGTAATAAGCTACAATTAAATGGTACATCAAAATTGATGAATGTTGTGGATAGGTTTTTGCTATTCTAACCATGCTAAATAAAGTGGAAAATTTCACCAATTATTGGATTATAATAAAATTTTCAGTATTTATTCAATAAATAATGACTTTTTTTCCTAAATAAATTTCCATTCTAAATTTTAGAGAAAACAGTGCATACAATACAAGTGCCATACAAATGAGATGTAAGAGAAACACTGTTCAAATAATGAATCTCATGGAGAGAATGAGAATGAAATGATTCCATGATGGAAAAAAATTATAATTCATCATAGTAAAATAGCTTTTCAGTTGACGCCAAAAACTACAATATTTCAGCATACTAAAAATAGCCTATTAGCTAATGCCAAAAATCTATCTAGAACAGTAGGGAACAAATTCCGCTTCCTCCTGAAAGAGAGCAAATAAGGAGTAAGAGACCAGAATGGACCTGACAATTTTTGTTTCATGAAATTCAAATTTGACAAATTTGAATACTTTTCTCAACACAGAACTTTCTGGAACAAAGAAAATAATACACATACATACAACAAGTAAGAAATTTAAGGAGAAATGCAAAAAGAAAATTTATATTCATGTAACCTTTTAAAATACATATTTTACTTATTTCAAAATGTCTTCTTGTTATATAACATAGTGTTGCATGTTTGATATTCACTTTATTTCAGTAAAAAAAGTTCAACTGTAACAAAAATCTGTAAAATAGCAAGAGGCTATAACAGAGTATACATGCAGCTTACTTTATTTATATGGATTCAGCAAAGAGCACAGTGTGCAGTAAATTAAAGCTTTACTTTTAAGAACTTCTCTGGAGTTTTTGTTTTTTTTTGTTTTTTACATTCTTGATCTGTAGTTTGTTGAATTTGAAGATGCAAAATCCAAGAATACAAAAAACTGTCTGTAAAATTTAAAATTTGATAGCTATAAATTAATTTTACAAAATTAGTTTTTCTCATTGGTTTATTTTTATTAAGATTTTACTTAAGAAATTAAAAACAATTTCTAAAACTAAAATCATTTTTCTCAAGATTTAAATACCAAACCAAACATTTTTTTACTTCTCTTCACTAACTATATGATTCAAAAGGCTAATTGTAATATTTTAATTTTAGTAGCTATAAATTAAGTTTATACCATGAGATATTTTGCACTTCTATATTTTTGTTGAAATGAAGAGAGCAATATTTTTTTCTTTTTCTTTTTTTTCAGAATTTAAAAAATCATTTTCAAAAATTTTCAATTTTTCTCATTATCTGTTTTATCAAAATTTGACAAATAAAATTTTTTTAAATGTCTTAAACTGAAATGATTTTTCACAAGATTTGAATACCAAACCAAACATGTTTACTTCTCTTCACTAACTACACGATTTAATCAAAAATTACAACACTGTTCTCATTGTGCAAAAAACTAAGGATGGGACAGTAATGCATGCATCAGGAAGTGTGCAGTAATCATTGTAAGTCAACATGCCACATAGCAGATGCATTAAATACATTCTTGTGACTAAGTTCATGTACTCATTTGCAATTTAAGAATTGACCTCTAACTTAAGCAAACATCAAATTTTATGTAAAACTTAAGAAACTAGCATCAGAGACCTTTGAAAAAGTTGAATTAAGCTTACAGTATTGAAGTAATAAGTCAAGTAAGGATTTTGGAATGGCATTCATACTTCAAGAATGGCAAAACATCACAGGGGGATGACAAGAGATCAGAAAAATATCCAATGAGAATTATCCTTGAAAACTTTGAAAAAATTAGGTGAATTATGCATTAGTATCATCAGGTAACTATCAATGAAGTTGATGATGTAATTAGAATGTCATTTGGATCAATCCTCATATCAATTTACACAACATAGTGATGTACTCATTTATAGTGAATTAAAATGTGAGTTTTTATGCTGTACTAGCACATCATCACTCTACACCTACCCTACTGCAACTTCCCCAAAATGAAGTTCAAGCAGAAGGGTTGCTAGTTTGACTCCAGAGAAGAGATTCAGTGTGAATTATATATAATGCTTGAGACACTACAGAATTTACAGGAAGTATTCCAATCAAAGTAAATGTACAGAGAGCAACATATTGCAGTATAAGTTGACTGCTTCAAAAGGGATAGCAGCCAAATTTAAATAAAGAATGATAAAGCTTTTTCTTCATTTTTATCTGTTGAAATCAATAATACATGATAAAAATGGCTTCTAGTTTATATATAAGAAAATGTTATAAGAATATTTTTATTTAAAACATCATTTTTTTTTCAAGGATAAAAAAAATTCTTTAAAATAAAAATAAATTTTTTTAGATTTACCTTGGAACCAATAACCATTTTCTCAAATGAAGAAACAAATGCCAGTTCAGAATTTGGCACAAGTCCATCTCGTTTTAGGAAATCATCTAAAATTAAAAATTAAAAGAAAAAAGTTTTAAATAAATATTTTTAAATCTAATACATGTCCTAAAATGAATCAGTGAAAAATTAAATCATAATAGCTTTAAGATGAGTAATATTTTAGCTTCCCACCAAACTAAAATAGGCATAAGGTTATTTTTATCGTGGAGTGCCACACAGAAAGCGAGCCTCCCATAGTGGCAGGTTTAAAAATTGCTTTAAAATGAGGTTTGGTCAATGATTATGATATTTTTCAGAACTTTTTATACTGATAACAAAAATGTTTTAATTAATAGTCTCCAATGATAACCTTAAAAAATGCTTAATTGCTTGTGGCAATTAAGCATACAATTAACTTAAAAGTTGAACATCACTGAGAGTTACTTAATAAAAAAATTGATTATAATAAAAAAAACAATGAGATGAGTGACACCATCTAAAGAAATATCATGAATAAAAGTGTATTTCATTTTCTTAAGGGCTCATTGAACTTGGAAATTATTCATATTGAAATTATATTTTGGACATTATTATGCTTTTCTTATTGATTCATTCAACATTGTAAAAGTGATCCATGATGATATTTATGCCTCTATTCAGGAAGGAATGAATGCTACTAATTAGTTATCTTTGTTAAATGTTCTTAATCACATTACCCCTAGACAGTTGTAATGTTCTTCAACAACTTTCCTAAAATAAAATTCTATTAAAAATTATTACCTTATGAAGATCAGAAAGAGTGAAACATCTTAATAGATATATAAACAGTCCACCAAATTGGTTTTCTTGTCTTGCTTTTTTTTTACAAATATGTATACAGACATGATAAGAATTTTAAATATATATAGCTAAACAGATGTTTTATTTAACCTGAGTATAACATTTTATTTGCATGTGGATGACAGATTTAACAATTGAAATAAGAAAATTACAAATGTACCACTGAATGTTCATTATACAGTTTCTAGTGAAGCCTGAAGATTCAAGATATAGATTATCTTTGTTGGCTCATAATGAATCAAATGCTAGCACATACTTATGTTTGATCAGTCTAAATAAAAAAAAGTTTGGATTTCTTTTAATGCTTTTTTAAACTAAATCTATTACAATATTACTTGATTATAGAGATGCTTTTAAGAAGCCCAAAGCAGAAAGATAGAAATGCTAATAAACAATATTAATCATATTAGAAGGGATCACATTATCTAAGGAAACAGAGAGACAATACTGACTCCAGTCCTTGTGCAAATCTTAGTCAACTATTTCCTAGATTTTTATATAAAAATTTTCTAAAAATCTAATGATTAAAAAAAATACTGTACATGTGGGCATATAAGATGTTCACTTAATTCAATATTATAAATATTACATTATGTGAGATATGCTCATATTATGCAGAGTGGATGGCAATGGCATTTTGATGACTTTCAGTAAATAGTTGTCCTAATACCTTGGTAAACAATCTGTCTTAAAGGCCAGCAAATACTACTCCTACTACTAATACTACTATTATCATATCTGATGATGATATCCTGCTGGTTTTTTCCTCCAGTTTTTCAATTTTTGGACAGGTATTGCTAATTGTCTAAAGAATGTTCATGACTCCCAGGTTTCTTTTGATGATGTCTTATACCTGAATTTTGGTTACTTGTTTTATATGACACTTCTCTGAGTTGAGAGTACAGGATCTGTTTTTGCAGTCTGTTCAAGTGGCCAGTCCATCTTAGGTTGTGATGGACAAGTAAATCATACATGCCAAGGAATTTAGATTTTTCCAGGATAAATTTATTTGAAATATGCTGTCAACATTTGACATTTAGTATTTTGCCCACATGACACATATAGATGTGAAGTCTTTGGGCATTCACTTTGTATACCATCCAAACTTCTGCACTGTACAGGATGATTCAACAAACTATGGTGTGGTACACTGCATATTTAATTTTTATAGAAAAGTCTTTGTTGAGCCAGACTCACTACTTCAGCCCACCAAAGGCCTTGGAAGCATTTGACAGTTGTTCATCTAATACCACATCCATTCTGTTATTGTTGATGACTGTGGAGCTTAGATATTTAAATTTGTTTATTTGGGTTAGTACCTGGCCCACTATCTGTATGTCTTGGCTAATGTCATGAGATGCCAGAGAGGGTTGGTACATAACCTCAGTTTTCTTGAGGTTAATTTTCAACCTAAATGTCTTTGCAGATTTTGAGAAACTGGTGATTATTTCTTACACATATTGGTAGTTGTGTGCCACAAAGTCAGTGTTATCAGCAAACATAAATTCACACATAAGAACATTTCTGGTTTTTCTTGCAGACTTAAATTGATTGACAATGAACAGGTTTACCCCTGGTCTACTCTGTATCTATATTCCTAGGGTGGAATTAGTGAAAGCATCAGACAAGTCCATAGAAAGAAAAATTGAGAACAGTATAGGAGCAAGAATACAGCTCTGTTTCATTCCATTCCCAACCTCAAATGGTTCTGAGAATTCTCTTAAGCTCGCTGATGCCTTAATTCCAGTATACAAAGCAGATACAAGCTTGATGAAGTGGTCAGGGAACCCTAATTTACATAGGATGTTCCATAGTGCTTCCATGTTCACAGGCTTTTGTGAAGTTGACAATATTCTGTTCAATGCATTTTGCCTGTAATTGTTGTATGTAGATCATCTCTATGATTCTTTAGTTAAGGTAAAAACCTTTGGGTTCATTAGAGTCTGCAAATGTCTGGTGTACAGCCACTTTTGTCAGCCACCATTAATTTTTGTTCTCTGCATCTCTGTTGGAGAAATTGACAGCATGTTCTATATCTGGCCTTTGGAATTTCAGCTAACCTGTCATTTAGTGAGGTCTACAGGTCACCCCTGACTCTATTGATCATGATCATGTTGGTTTCAAGCTTCCTGATTGGTATTTTGTCTTTCCTCATTCTCTGCCTCATTTGTAGTTTGGTAGTGGACTTGATCATGACATGGTCAGTATTGCAGTTGGTTCTTCTCATCACTCTTTTGTTTAGAAAGTCAGGCAGATCACACTGTCACATAATAATGTAGTCAATGAGGTGCCAGTGTTTGGATCTTGGTACATCCAGGAGTTCTTGAAGATTTACTTGTGTTTGAACTCAGTGTTAGTAATGACCAGTGCAGATGGATAGCTACAGATTGCCATTGGTATTAGCCTTCCCTGTTCCGAAATTACCAAGAACCATTGGCCAACTTGAGTCTCCAAGAAGAATGATTTTGTCTCCATTCAGGATAGTACAAAGTATCTGATCAAGCTAGTTGTAGAAACTGCTTATTTTTTCTGGCTATTGGTCATAGCCTGGGTACAAGGAGAAATCAGGATACAATATCTATTGCTTACTAATGAAAACCTCAGCATGATAAGTCTGTCACTTACTAATTTGGAATCCTCAGACATACTTGGCAGAAGAGCATTCCTAACTGCAAAATCCACACCAGATTCATTCTTTCTGCTGAAGTTTTCCAACTTCAGTATAAGGTGTAACCCATCTCCTTTTGGATGCTGCCACTTTCAGCAAATCTAACCACACTCAGAGCCACAGTGTTAGTTTTGTACTTTTGGTGCCCCTTTTGGGTCTGTTTGAGTTGGGTCTGTTCAGCATTGTTCTTATATTCCATGTTGTTAGGTTGAGATTGTACTTTTAGTGGACCTTTTTATCATGGGTGATATCCAGCTAGTATGGGTATTTTCTTTGTTGAAGTACATGTTTCACAGGGGAAGCTAACAAAGTTTTTTTAAGATGTACAAGGATTTGCCAGTGGCTTGTACACTCCTCTCTTCTTCTGAGAAGGTGATGAGCAAGTAAAGATGGTCCAAGATGAGATCAGCATCTGTAAGACCTGTAGTGTAATGGTTACTGTCATAGGAAATGGACATGGTAATGCAAGTTCAAATTCTGAATGAGACTGTTTGCATTTCACATAGTGCTAAAACTCTTGAGAAAGGTATGAATCCAATTCTTCTCCCACCACCTTAGGGTACGTACTAAAACCGACTGTGGTCTTCAACCTTGGTATGGCAACTAGTGTAGGAGAAAGAAAACTCTGAATTAAAACCTGTTAAACTCTGCTTAAAATTTACCTGGTGCCGCATCCTGCTTGTGTGGAAGGGTAGGTAAATATATATATGTGTGTGTGTGTAAGAACCAGAAGAGGGTTTGTCTGGCCTTGGGATTATCTCCTGAGGATTCTAGCAGGCTTGTTTATGATAGTCTTATTGGGAATATATATATATATATATATATATATATATATACACATTACTCAACATTGGCTACGAAAGCAAACAGATTGCAGTCATATATATGAGATCTACTATTATTATTCTTATTATCATTATTAACTATGGTAAATAATTTTCAAACTGTTTAAATGTTAGATAATATAGTAATCTACTATGATAAATAAGCAGTAAAAATAAATGGTAAAAAATATGTTAGAATTCAAGAGGTCACTCCTACAAACATATTAAAATAATTTATAAATTTATGTTAATAATGAATAAAGGAAAAACTAGCTAAATAAATATATACACAAAGTTTTATCTTAATAAGTTTTAGCATTACTTAGTTTAATATTTCAGTGTACTATAAAGATGTGTACTGTAATTGTTGCCAAATTTATTTGTGTAATTTTGAAAGAAAAACAAAAAAACACAGCGATGTACAAATGCAAAGTATATCTCTCTAAAGAATAAGATACAAAAATAAGATACAAAAATAAGAAAATAAAATTGATGAGTAAATAAGTAATAATCACTTTTCTTGTTTATTGTAAAAATATATATCAATATAGCTTTCTTGGAGTGGTGAAAAGACTTCCATTTACTTTGGCTATCAGAGTTTATATACCAACAAATAAAGAATCTCACTTTAAACATATAGACAACCTGGTAAAAGGTTCCAAGACAAAAGAAATTTTTATGATTTTGGCATGTTTATTGGCAAAGCCTGTGTTAATATAAACTTCTAGATTATTATGATATACTTTAGGTAGTTTTATGACAGTAGAATAATTTTTAACACAGGTTATCAAGAGACAATAGAAAAGATAAACAGAGTTAAAAAATAAATGTTAAATGTTCAGAGAAGTATTTGTTCTCATTAGTTTATGGGAACTATACCTTCCAAATTAATAAATAGAAATTCATTATTAAATTTTAAAAAATCAATAAACCAAAATATCAGTTACAAATTTTGAATCTGGCATCTCTAAATTAAGTTTAGATGAACAAAATAAAGATGAACTGTGGAGGAAGATTTTGGAATATTTATATTTATTCATTCTGGGATGTAGTAGAAAACAGGTTATATGATAACTAATCAAAGAGCCAATTCAACAGTTATTTCTTGATTTTAGAACCTATTTGGAGCTGACTGGAAGACATAAATAAGAAGAGAAAGTGAGTTTAAAGTTCAGTGGAGACAGTTGGGAAAAGGAAACTCACAGCAGCATGTAAACCATTTCTCTATAACCCTTCACCTTTCATGTAGTGAAAAATGAGTGAGTAATTAATAGCATAAAATCTCAATACTTACATGTATAACAATTACAGATACATAAATTCACATTTTAATATCCAATAAATACATATTAACATTATCAAAATTTTACCTGCTTCAAATTTTAACAAACCAAGGTACTGTTTAAAAGAGACAAAAATTTCACTTCGATCATTTTTCTTATTTGTTAATGTTACTACAAAGTTATAGAAATATGTGCATTTTAACAAAATCTGAAATTATTGTTTTTATTCATATTACGCTTTAAATTTAAATCCTGAAAGCTAGAAAGACAGATTTCATAGGTGTTCAGTGCAGAACAAATTTTAACTTGAATTTCAAAACTTTAATATGCGTAACCTAAAACTCAAAATTAACTTATTTTTAATCTTTGATTAAGCCAAAGTATAAACTTTTATTGACATACATGACACAACATATTTTTTTGGTTTTGGGTTTTGTTTTTTTTATTTTTTGCTTTTAGTGTCTGAGACATCTAAACAAAAGAAATGGATAAAATACAATAACATTGAAATACTTACTATTTGGATTGCCATCAAAGTTTCCACAAAGTCCTCTTATATTTCCTGCCAAATTTTCACCAAGCGTCACATCTACATACATTGATTCAGTGAACAAGATAAGTATATCTGGAGAGCTACTTTCAATAGACACATAGTCATAGTGTTTCATTATAATAACACCTGTTAGGAATAGAAAGAAGCAACTTTAGCAATTAAGATTTTGAAATAAAATTAGCAAAAATATGTATTTGCAAGTATAAATAACCTAGTAATGTACTGGCTACTTAGGATCATATATCCATAAAAGGAGAGCCTTTTTACTGTACCTGGATTGCATTGACTTCTCTAAATCAATATAAACAACTTGGGTCAAGTATTATTTTTTAGTATAAGATGTGTTTTCTAATTCTTCCTAATCCATATTAAATGTTATATGCCATGTTCCTAATCTTGTTCAGATATAAACACACACTCACACAGTTTTATGGCAAGCAATTTTAATTATTATTATAGTATTAAATTTGAAGAAAAATGATTTTTTCGAGCAAGCATCCTTATTTTTATTGTTTATACTCTCTGGGCACTGTTGCATCCAGTAACATTCAGTGATTTTTGAACTAAACTTTTTATTAAACTTACTGGATGTAATATGTATCTGAGCAAAGCTAGAGTGTACATAAGTTGAAAGATTGTGATAAAAATTAGAAAAACAAGACAAAGAAAAAATTATGATGAAAAATTTCAAACAAAGAACAAAAATTTTTTTGAATGTTTTATTCAAAAAAATTTTTTACAGCAAAGATATCTTAAAATAAGTTTTTTGGTAATTCTCAGGATTGAAACTAAAACAGTTGATGGCTACCAGAAAATAGAAAAATCTATTCTTACGCTGAATGTAATATATTTTTGGTAGAATACAAAATTGTGTTTTTGCTTTCTAGATTAACTTAAACATGGATCAATATTATTTTGTTTTCTTTGCTTTCTATATCTTTGGGGACAAGAAATTTTGTCATAAAAAAATAAGATTTTCCTATAAAAATGTAGAAGTGATTTAAAAATATTACAAATCTGAAATTATTTCATCCAAACAGGGTCAACTGGTCATTTACAGCTTTCTGGATCACCCAGTGGAATCACTCAAGAGGTTATATTCACTTATGCTGCTGATGGCTTTGACCACAGTACCTTCTCCTCAGGTGGAATGCCTATCATAATGTTATCAGTAAGATATATTCTGTAGATATCATTTTTCATGAAAAGGTGGTAATGGATGCTCATGATAAAGATAATTTGTTTAATATCTTTATTTCTAAAACTAATGTTTATTTGTGCAATCATTTCAAGAGCAGTGTGTATACAATGGAGTAGATTATTTTTCAAACTATTCTGATCAACTTTTAAGTTCTATCATTGATTCTTTTGTTTTCATCTACTTGGGTTTTGTCAATTTTTAACATGTACATTTTATATCATTAACAAGTGAAACAATGACTTACCACTCTTTGCTTTGCCATGTCTTAAATCAACTAATTCATTGTTCATCGTCACATTAAAGCCTTCTGCTTTTATATGTAAATGTCCAATGTTGACTTCAAGAGTCTGTAAAATAAAGAGAATCAAATTATTTTCTCACTTTAGAATTTTAATTACAACATTATTCATAACACACCTTAAGAATCATTAAAAAAAAGAAGAGATATTTATATTAAATGCATTGATCAAAGAACAGGGCAGCAAGTTTACAAAAAATCCAAAGACTATAAATTAAAAATTTTTGCTTTATCTAATCTTTGCCTTCCTTTTGATTTTTTGCTTCTTTTATGGACAATTTTTGAAATTCAATATACATATTTCTGATACCAGAAAATGCAAAATATGAATTAAGCATTAACATTTTGGAATTATTACAGAAATACCTTAGTCTTTTGAATCTTAAGCCCCTTATTCCTCTGATACTCTACACCTGAGATCATAAAATTTACAAATAAAAATCAAGTAGAAAACATATCCAAACTTTGCTCTAGAGCGCAAATATCTTTGTTTAAAGTTATTCAATCTTTCTATAAAAAAAGAAAGGCTATGAATAGCTGCAATAATAAGCCTTTTATTATTAGCATCTTATGTGATTTTCCTGAGCTAGATATATAGGGCTTATGGTGTACAGTAAAATAATGCTCTGCCTCAAATATCAGGCTTATAGTGCATTAGTACAATAACACTCAGCCTCAAATATCAGGCTTATGGGTTCTAAAGGTGAAGACTTGCAAGAAAGATCAATAAAAGTATTTATACAAAAACGTGTACAAAACAAAAATATTGCTGGCTTAAATAACACTTCTGTTCTGAGAGTTCGTTATATAAGCACTAAATATACCTACATTAAAAATATATTTTATTTTATTGTATCAAATTCATTTAGAGGGCTATTGCAATGCAAAATAATAATAATTTGAGTCTAATTAATTTCAAAATAAAACTTCATCATCAGAGACTTTTTTTATAAAAGGTCTCTGATGATGAAGTTTTACTTTGAAATTAATAAGACTCAAACAATTATCATTTCGCATTGCAATAGCCACCTAAATTAATTCAATAAAATAAAATAAAATAATTTGTACAATGCTTCAAGCAAATTACAAAATACTTTTATTAAAAATATATTTTTATCTCAAATACTTTTCAAGTCATGCACTAATCCCAGTTTATCAATATTCTTATAATCATACCTAATTTTTTGTATTTCAATTTATGGCAATCAACTGCATTTACTAAGGGCTGTGAAAAGAAATAAGTTTATCTCACCTTTTTACAACTGTTCCATGTTTTGCAATTTGCAAAATCTAAAGTGATTTCCCAAATATCTTCATCTTCAACAAGTGTATACTGGCAATTTCCTCGAATATTATAAAGGGCTCCATCAAAAGTTCGCATTCGATTTGCTCCATAACTTCGACACACTTTGTTTTCACTAAACATATTCCATTCATAGTTAACTGAAAAATGATTAATTTATAAATAAAAACTTGAAATATCATAGATTATTTCAAAGATATATTCTATTTTTAGTTTGGAAACAGTTTTGAACAATTTGAGCTAGGAACAAATTTTGTCAAAACTTTTTTAAAATACTCATTTGCTTTTCTTGTGCCTTTAAATGCAAATATAAAATGTTTGGAAAAATATATTGTCCATAAGGTTCATTAACCTTCTAACTTTTCTTTCTTCAGATTCTTAATGTTGTTAATACAACACTTTGCCTGATTGATTCTGTAAGGAAAGGGGGAAAACTTTATACAGAAAAATGATGATAAAAATGATGGTCTTTAGCAGCATTCAAACACAAAAGTCCAGATTTCTCACCTTTTTGGCTGGAAAGTAAAAATTTACTTAAAATTCAGTCCCAAGGGTCCTGCAGGCTGCACCTACCCTATTCCACTAAAGGTGGTCAGAATTATCCCTGAGGTATCCAACCAGAGAAATACTGATAGGGTTGGATAATTGTTGTTACCACCATTATGTGTGCATGAGAGGTTTTGAAATATACTTGAGTTTGTGTATAACCAACCTTCTTGAGGTGGTGGAAGTAACTGCAGGTAGTGTAAATAAACTGAGACCTGTGTTCCAGATAAGCAAAATTTAGTAAATAACAACACAAAGAAGAAGTTCAGTTTTCTGAATAAAATTTAGAAAGCTTGGAAAAAATTTAAATGAAACATCAGTGTTTTTTTAATTTAATCTACTATTCAAGAAACATTTTTATAAAATGTTACAACTGATATGATTTTGCACTGGTTGTTATATTGAAACACACAGAGTTTTTAACAATATTTTATCATTTTAGATTAGAGATCCTCAATCTTTTTAGCCTGAGAGCCACAAAGTTTAACTCAGAAGGACTTTGGAGCTATAATCTTAAAAAAAACAGAAAGAAACAGCTTAATTCAAAAGGTAACAATCATGATTTATTAATGAGACATCTGATGTGATTTTCAATCATAAAAAGCCAGAAATTCCTATACTTGTTCCAAATGAAGAGGTAGATAGAAGGAGTACATCCGACAAGTGATGATTAGACAGTTGCAAATGCAGTATACTCTTGGTATACTTCATTTTAGAGAACAACTGTTCATAGCAGTATGTGCCAAACATGCTCACTAACTTCTGGGTGTGGATGATAATTTTTGGGAATTGTTCAGGTGGAAGCATATACTTCTTATGGTACTTTTTCACTGTCAACATCAAAAGGTAAAAAGAAAATTTTGAAACTTGGGTGAAGGACCTTGAGTGTCACATGTGGCCTACAGACTATGGTTTGTAGACACCTGTTTTAGATGATTACACTATCTAATGATCATAGAATAAATGAAGTAAAATATTCTAAAGTAAAAAAGAACATATTTATTAACATTTATGAAATCCCAATACTTGTTCCAAATTTTTTATCAGCCTTTACCCTTTCCTTGGACAAAATCAGTGGCATAAGGTGTGGAGACTAGCTGCATAAGCAACTGCTAGTCCCCTATAGAAACTTTCTCAGGCATCAAGGTTCAGGTGCAGGTGCAGATCCTTTGAAGTTAACAGATGCTTGTAAGTATTTCTAGAAGATACAAATTATGACAAAAAACTATAATTCTTAAAGAACTAAGAATCATTTGCTAGACTAACTTGTAATCTTTTATTCTTTTAGAAGTTTTATGACTTTAACATTATACAATTTTTTCGTATTTTATATCTGGAAATAATATCTTGTGTAGATTTCAATGCTAATGATTATTTATTCACATTTTGATCTCTTACCTGTTTATATATCAAACAGGCACCTTTCTGAAAAACCTTATGGGCATCAGATATAAATCTTATACTTACTGTTCCAAAATTGACACTCTGTACAGGTTATTCCTGGAACACCCCAACTTCCACCTTTGTATTTTTTACAGCAGTCTAATTGAGTTGTAACATTTTCTCCAGCTAACACTGCTTTAGATCCATCACAAAAACGGCTTTGATAACAAAACTGTTTTGTCTCTGTGGTAGCTACAATAATATAAAATCATGATAAAAATGTTTTTTGTTAAAGAAACAATATTTAATGCATATCTTTTAAAATATAAAAACCTTTTCAGTATTTTAAGGACTTTTAAGTTAATTGTATAAATTCACAAGATATTGTGTGTGCATAACTCAGTAATTTAGCAGATAAGACGATTTTGGAATTTATGTTATGATGTCATGTAACCAGCAGCCAGATTTGTAAATATGGTTTAATGAAATGGCAGAGAGGCTTGTCAAGTTCATATATTGACAAGTGACACTATTTGGATGAAGATGCTTATATTTAAGATTTCAAAATTCAAAACTAGAAATGTTGAGACCATGCTGGTTCACCATATCAAGGTAGTAATATGATAAAAGAGCTCCTCTGGATATAAGTACAAGTTTGCAAATTTGAATGAATGATTGAGGTTAGAGAGAAGAATCTGGAGTCAGCAATGCTGAAGAAACAAACATCAAAGATATGGAGCAAAAGTTTAACTTTAAAAGGATATTTTGCAAGAACATAAGACATTCTTATAACCCCTAACACAAGAAGGCAATGCTGTGGCAGATGGCCTGTATCTCTGAAGTGATAATTCCTTGTCATTACCTTCCACTTCTCTTATGATCTTTGCCCAGTTGGCTGGGGCTTCAGAATACACTGACTGCACCTCTGCAAAGGGGTAAGATTCCCCCAACAAGTGTCCTAGATATGACAAGAAATAATTTGATAGTGAGGCTCCAGTAATGCTGGAATTTTGGGGAATGCAAAGCACTCCTTCATTGCCATTACTCCCAGATCCACTCTAGCCCATAGTGGTAGCACCTGATAGGGTCCTATCTATGGGTCAAATAGAACTAAACTGCATGCTTATGCTAAACTGAATTACTTGAAATAGAACTTTTTTGACATTTAACTGTGTATGGATAAAAACTATGCTTGTACTAAACTGAATTGTTTGAATTAGAACTGTTTGACTAAACTGAATAACTTGAAATAGAAATGTTTTTGACAATTAAACTGTGTACTCATGCTAAACTGAATTGTTTGAAATAGAACTGATAACTTGTATAAAAATGGACTTGGCATTAAATAACCTACAAAGGTTGATATGCAATAAAACCCTAACAACCAACCAATTTCTTAGGAAAAAATAAAAATAAATATCAAACATGCTGTTTAAGAAAGCCTTCACTGTTCAACACAAAAAAACTGCTTTTGTTGTTGTTTGTTTACTTTTTTTCAAACACCAGATCATCTTCATCAACTCATATAATCTGTTATATGCAACACAACACTTACAGTGACTATCAAAATTACCTTTTTGATAAAGCAAAACACTAGTTAAAGATTATTTCCAACTAGATGACTGAGACCCAAACATTTGATGTCAAGATGACTAGGATGTTATTTGTTGAACTTCTTTTTTATAATTTACTTCCATTCTCATGACTTCGAACTCTTTTTTTCAACCTTCCTTTAAAAATTGCTAAATACTATCGGTAATCTTCATGAATAAATACCAAATGGGAATCATACAGGAATCTTATAAAAAGGGATATAAAAATTTTGATGCTATTTTTCTTTCCTTGGGCTAAATATGTTGCAACTCAAATCTAATTTACATTGTTTTCAAAACTAACCATAACATTATATACATTTTCCACTGAGCCCAGTCATCTGGGCCTATAGAACACACCAACTGCATCTCTGCAGAGGGTTAAGTCTGGATATGACATTAAACTATCTGATGGTAAGGCTCCAATCCTGGAGCACTGAGGAACATGCAGTACCCCTTCATTGCCATCATTCCCAGGTCCACCCTGACCAAGAGTGGTAGCACTTGATAGGATCCTATCTATGGTTCAAATAGAACTGTTTGACATTTAACCTGTGAGAAAACAAATGACTAATGTTAAACTGAATTGTTAGAAATAGAACTCTTAACTGTGTGTAAACAAATGACTGTCTAATTGCACTGTTAATAATACATAGAAATACTTGGAACCATTTAACTATGTGCAAAGAAATGAGTAATGTTGAATGATAAATTAGTGATAAATAGCAATATTTGAAACTCTTTAACTGTGTGCCTAAATTGAATTATTGGTATTATATAGCAATATTGGAAAACATTTGACTGAGTGCAAACGATTGAATAGTTTTGAATAGAATAATTAATGTCAAATAGCAATACTTGTAACGACTGCACTCTCTGCAAACAAATAATTAATATTGAATAGAATTATTAATGTTATTCACTTACAGATCATAAGTATATCTGTTTAAATGTGTGCAAACAAATAAGGCAATACTTAAAACCATTAAACTGTATGCAAGCAAATGATTAATAGTAAAAAGAATTATTCATGTTAGGTAGAAATACTTGAAACCATTTAACTGTTTGCAAAGAAATTAGCTCAGGTCCATTTAAAAATATCATCTACAAAATGTGTTTACAAATCATATATATTTAATATATATCGATAAAAAGGATTTGGCATTAAATAACCTACAAGGGTTGATATGCCATAAAATTCAAACAAACAAACATTTTCCGAGTGTAGAACAATAAAACTTGCAAGACTTGCACAGTTTGTAGATCTAATACAGAACTATCTAAAAAACTAAATTTTATCTAGATAGGTTCTTTAATATCTCAGTACAAAGTAAAATAAATTAAAAGGAACAAAATTTGTTGTTAATAACTAACAAATACTGCTTATATAAAGGCATGAAAAGGATACTTTTTGATCACTCTTTAGATAGCTATGGCAGTGTTAAACTCATCTTATATATAATTCCTTCTTGAAACCAATATTTTATTACTGATATGCCTTAGGTAAATTAGTCTCACTCTTGCATATCTCAATACAACCTATATTTTATAGTATTATTGATTATTCACAAACTATTTTATAGTCATATAATTTTCAAATATAAAATCTAAAAGCTCCCTAGCAACCAGCATTTAGTATCTGTCGCCATGATAATTTATGTTGTAGCAGAAGACATTTCGTATTTTTGTTTGGTGCATAACTTAATTCGACCGTTAGGGTTGACGCATAATTTCACCCAATCAGGATGACTTATCCTATTCACCCCAAACCACCTTTCTGGGCAGCACAAATTGGGGAAACCATCAAACACTCTCTTTGGCTGAACAACTTCGTTCAGTGCAGACGTCTCACTGCCTGCTCTTCAATAGCAGCAGCAGCAGCATGGACACAATGAGGGAAGCCATCTAATTTATGGATACCTTGCATCTATTTCTCTTAGACCAAGGGTTCCCAGTTGAATATGAATTAGATGAATTCAATACGTCACACACAGGAACAACTTTACGTCACCCCCAAAATTGGCTATGTTGACTGCGATGCAGAATCCCGCTCCGACACCTAGTTACTTCACCTCTGGACAACATTTTCTGGAGACATTCACGCTTCTCCCCGAAACAACCAGAACCACAAACTCACAGTGACTTCAACGTTTCTCTCCTCAAACAGCAAACACGACTTTTGCTACACTTATGGTGAACATATCTCCCTCGCACGTCCAACAACACGCACTGCTTTCTCAACTCTATCATAACTTCAAATCATTCACTTACTTCTTTCCTTCCTACGAGACTTGCAGCATAAATGCAAACTCTTTATTCCATGCTGCCATTAAAAACCTTCGTGTAAAAGCTAACGGCTTCGTCTGCTTACTTCTTCATCCTCCTTTATTAACAACAACAATTAGCGAGGGAATAACACATGCACAAGAATACATTTCTTTGCCTAAAAACAATAACAAATATTCTTTCTCGCTAAAATGTTTTAAAAAATGCTGTTATTATTGTAAAAAACAATTTGATAGTATCTGAAGAAATTGTATAGGTGAAACATGTTATGCAAATAAATTGTTAATTTTAATTTTTCAATCATATTTCTCACCACATTGCCAGATATCATTATCCAAATTATTTATCACAATCTATATTTTTATTTTTCATTCATTGTGTATACTGTAAACTCTATGTAAATTCTCTTTCAACATGCTATCTATTACTTGTTATTAAATATAATGTTATTAGTGTTACATCCTAAGTCAAATCTCATGATTCATGAACTTTTTCATAACTAAAAACAGAACAGCTGTTGGGTCATATGGAGCAAGTCCAGGAACCTTTTTGGCCAGTTGAAAGGTACCACAAACTAACACAACTAGCACTTTCATGATCCTTCAGTCAATCAATGCATACAAACAGCATGGATTCTTTTGACTCGTGGCCATCACAGTAATTTTTCTAGATGGCTCTCAGTATCCTTACAAAACAGATGAATGTAAGTTTTTGCTGGTCAGTCAACACTGGTGTGTCCATGCGTAGAGGTCTATAGAAGAATGTCACTTATGAATTTGTCCTTACTTCTCCAGTAGTGCTGAACATGTTTTGCTTGCCTTTTTTGGATGGCTTGCAACATGGGAGGTATAAATAACCCAGATTCCTTAGTTTTGTTTTGCTTCTCTCACAACTCTTCCAGATACCATATATGGTGGGACTTCTCAGTTCTGCTGCCACACATAGCAGGCTCCCACAGCTTTACCAACCATCATATATGGCCAGTCTTATCGGCCTCATACACAATTCACACAGAGCAACTCTATAAACAGCAAATTCTTTTAGCAGTTCTATAAACATCTACAAGGATGGGTTTGGTAATAAATAACACACAAAGGTTGATAAACAAAGAAACCAAACCAAACCAAACCAAACTAACTTACATTGCTAGCTCAGCACCAAACTATGACTACAAGTACATAATTTTAAAAATACTAAAAAAAAATTTCTTCAAGAAAAATACCCATTCTAATTAAAGTAAAATTTGAAAATATTTTTAAAATGATACTTTTATTGCTTTATCAAATTTTAGCACATCAGACCTCTTTATGACAACTTCACTACAACACCTGTCCTAGCCATCTGCTCTCTTGCTTTCAATGAAATACTATAGCAGTAATGGAATTGTAACAAACAACTGTTTTATTTTTATTCAAGTGGGGGGGTCATGGTTTAATGGCATATCAACCTACATAGGTTATTTAAGATTTTTGTTTAAATTGTAAAGATTTTCATATTTTTGAGGCCTGGGTTCAATCCCAAGTCGCATCATACCAAAGACTTTAAAAATGGTACTTGATGCCTCCTTGCTTAATACTCAGTAATATAAGGTATATATCAAGGGTAAAGTGGAGCAATCCATGGAAAGGAGTAGTGCCCTCCCCTCCATCTCGATGTAGTAGCTATTGAAAAGGTCACCCTCAACTACGGTCACCCTCAACTCTGGTCACCCTCAACTACGGTCACCAACTTTACTTTACTTTTTATTAAATTCTAAAAGTTTTAAAATATTAATGTAATTCTTTAAATATAACATTTTTGTAATGTAAAGTGAAATTTTAGAAACCGCTAGTTTTTTTTTTTTTACAGATAGAGAGCATTAAAATTATTTCTTAGATTTAAGCTGCTTATCTTTATTTGAACACTTTTCAGATTTGGTTTTCCATTGTTAATGTTACAAAAAATAAATTAAGATTCTATTTCACTATCACTTACAAAGAAAAATAGCTTAATAGATATTTTAATAGTCAAAAGTAAAAGGAATTTATGTTAGATACCATACAGATCTAATTTCACCATTACAACTGAATATATTAATCAATTATGAAATTAAATGTGCATCAGACTAATGAAACATCAGTTGAATTCAGAATATGTTTTGAAACCCAGGTGAGATTGGCCATGTTTTTGAGGAAATAATTATTTCTTCTATTCAAGCTGAATTCATAGAATTCCCATGTGTTCAGTTCGTAAAATACTATACTGAAAACATTTTTACCAGTTCTGGTAACTTTGAGTTTTGCTTTGAATTGAATATTTCTAAAATAAATTGCATTGATTTTGTTTAAGTACTGAAGCAAAATTTCATGTGATTGTCAAGTTCCACTTTTAAATAAGGATCTAATAATAATTGCTTTGACAACACATATTCTTCCTCTGAACAGTACCTTTCCGCTATATTCAAAAAGCAATGTATTTCTTGATGTCCACAATAGTTAGAAATGAAAAAACAATTTTTTGAGAACTTAATAAAAATAGTCTTTATCTTATATTTTAATTATATTTGAAACAGACATTATTAAATCATATAAAAGAATTAATATCTTGATTAACATCATTCTCCACAGAAATTTACCTTGTCAGTGGGACTTAGAATACACTGACTGTATCCCCTGCAGAGGGGTAAGACCCCCCACCACCAAAAAAGAGGTATCGTGGTATGACACTAAAATCCATATGATGGTGAGGCTCGAGTTCTGGCGAGTGTGGAATACCCTTTTATTGCCATTACTCCCATACCCACTCTGACCTAGAATGCTAATACATATGAGTCAAATAGATCTCTTTGAAAATTATTTGTATTTGGTAGAACCACAAGGCAAATAAAACTCTCAAGAAACAACTATACAAAAATGTAAATATGAATATGCAATAAACACAATTGCCTAACTTCAAGGCATAAAATAACCCTAGACAGGTTAACATGCAGTCAAAATCAATCAATCAATCCCACTGAAATCCATTTTCATTAATCTATGAAAAGTGAAATGTCAGCAGTAAATTACTTACAGTTTACATTATCCTTGCATTGGTAACCACTGAAACCATCAGGGCAGCTACAGAGATTGGGAGCAATGCATATTCCACCATTTGCACAAGCTGGTTCACACAAAGCTGAAAGATGTAAACATTTCATTTATAAATATCTTTGGAATTTAGAAAAAAACAAACTATAAAAATCCTAGTTTTGCCCAAATTTGCAATTTCGATATAAATAATACAAATAAATATTCGTTTTTAATTGTTTTTCTATTTGATTATCTTACAGCAGATTGTGTGCTCATCGATAAATTGTTTAATAGCACTCAGCTTTTGTGGCTACTTACAAATGACATTTAAAACCAACTGCTTGAATAAGACATTTACTTTTCTGCTCTAAATCAGTTTTTATTTATTGGGACTAAACTTTATGGTAGTTTACATTATGCTTTGATTCAAGCAAAGTAACATTTGTTTTGTTTTTATGTGCTGAAGGACAGAGATTTCATGACTCTTGCAAGTTGAGGAGACACTTGAATTAAAAACATGATATTCTTACTAGGTAAAAATATTTGTATAGTGTGATTTTTGGGAACAAGGTATACAGCCAGGTAGTATCTGAAATTTATGTTAGGAGATCACAGAAGGGCACATTAAGCAAAGTGGACCCATGCAGCTAGGGATTCAAAGATAATTGGTTTTTTTTATATAGCCAATTTTGAAGCCATTATGGATCTTATCTACACTTGTTATGATGATTATACACATATACAAGGCAGGTGAGCATAATGGTTATTGTTATAGGAAATGAAATCAGCAACCAAAGTTCAAATCCTCAATGAAACTGTTTACATTTCACTTTCAAGTCCAACCAGAATACTGAATCACTCTTATTGTATAAAAGTAAAGTAAAGTTGGTGACTTTAGTCAAGGGTGAGCTGAAGGCTCCCTTTTCAATAGCTACTACACCAGGATGAAGGGGAGGGCACTACTCCATTCCCTGGATTGCTCCACTTTACCCTTTGATCCATACTTTATAATGCTGAGTGTTAAGCAAGTTAGTATTAAGTACCATTTTTTAAGTCTTTGGTATGGCTTGACCAGGGATTGAACCCTGGCCTCCCAGACCATTGACGAATACTCTACTCATTAGGCCAATGACCTGGAGAACTAAAATATCTATGCATAATTATAATAGATAAACAAGTAAATTTTTGTTTTTAAAAACTTGACAAAAGATAGCTAATAATAAATATTTTTCTTAAGTAAGTATACACTATACCTCCTCATACTCTCCTATTTCTGATATACTATACCTATAGTATATTATATAGTATATATAACATTCAAAACAGTATGCAGCATGCTTGTGTAGTTACCATCTAACTTTTTCTCAAAGCATTTCATAAAAGTCCAAGTGGTGCAACTATACAGTAGTACAGACATAGCTACACATTGGAAGAATTCTCATTTCATTTTATCAGAGAGATCAGATTTCCATATGATCAATAACCAGTCAATAGCAGTCTATGCCTTTTCTATGCATATATTGATATCACTTTCTGTAGATGAGATATTGCTACTGAGGTATGTGAACTGGTTTAAAAATTTTAGAGGCTTGTCATTTAATGACGAAACAGCATCTATATGGCCATTTACCTCCCATCTTGTAAACTATTCAACTAAGATGAACAACATGTTGAACACTGCTGGAGAAGCAGAGATGAACCTATAAGCAGCATTCTCCAGTGGACTACTACACATGGACACACTAGTGTTGGCCAATCAGCAAAATCTTATATTCATCAGCTCTGTGTAGATTTTGGATGCAATTTAGAGGATCTACCAAGAGCGATGGCCAAGAAGGAGTCAAGTGAATTCATGTTATCGGCACAACTTGATGATTATATATAACATTTTCCCTACCCAACAAATAAATGAATGAATAAATAAAATAATGACTACTAGCAGAACCCTGGGATAAAAATGATATACTAAAGTAGATTTTGTTAAGCAAAAATGAATTCCTTTTTATTTTTGTACAAATGGTCAGTGGTGGAAGTCCCAGTGGTAACATTCTGGACAGCAACATCATAGTAAACAAGTTCAAACAGTTGCCATACCAAGACAAAAGAGTCCAGTCTGCTCTACTATTTTACCCAGAGCTGGGTAGAAAATATATGGTTTCATGCCTTTTCCAAAAGTATGATGTGAAAAGCTAACAACTTTACCCAGGATCTGAACTCAGCTTATCAAGACCATTTCCTGATAATAATAACCGTTATACCACACATACGCACATCTATATATATATATATATATATATATATTATAACAGTGTTGGTTGTCACTATTTATATCCAGTTAAAACAACGCACTGCGTTTGTACCTTCACATACACTATATGCCACCCACACATACACACAATAATACGCAACTATAACCCACACAAACACACGCACACAGCCATACGTAAATATTCCTACAAAATACCAATGATTTTTTACTGTATTTTTTCGATTTTCAATTCATTTCATTTTGTTAACTGCTTGATGATTGGTGTTTTGCAAAAAACTCTATGAAAACCAGGGGTCTCAGTCTAAATTCCATGAATTAAATATATATATCTAATATATATTTATTTATTATTATTATTATTATTATATATATATATATATATATATATATATATATATATATATATATATATATATATATATATAAACAGCAGCTAAAAAATTAGAAACAGTAGCCAAATAATATGCACTTATTTCTCATACAATATCTCCAGCACCTTGTAGAGTATGTCTGTCCAGGTATGTACCTCAGCTGTTCATATCTGACTTGAGTTTGTGGGGTTTGGCTGCAGGGAATTTAGTGAGTCCTGCAACAGATCACATATATCCTCATTTGGATTTACAAAGGGATGTTGAAAGAAGGGAATAACCCAGAGCCAATAAGTGTACAGGCTATCTCATAATGCACATGCATAATAATATTCCATAACACACATGCACATCATTTCTCAAATTTCTTTAACCCTTCCAAAAAATTCAGTACAAAAAGTCATTTCCTTCTTGTTTTGTTCAAGAACCTCTCAGCAGCATCCTTTTTAGATCTGATATGTACAGGGTTCAATAGAGTTATTGGAAATCAGCTGTGTGTTGCTGATACCAGTTTCATATAACCTGGTATTTGCATTATCTTGCTTTAACAAACCATTACCATCCGGAAACATGGAAAGCATTAAGTGATACAAATAGTCTGCAATATGATCTGTGTATGTCAAACCTGTCTAAAAAAACTCCAATTTCATTAGTGATATTTGCAAACTCTAAAACAAAACACACTATGTCATTACAGAACCACAGACAGCTTGCATGGAATGTTGGTGACAGATTAGATCCACAGACTTATGTTATCTCTTCTATACATGAACTTGGTTGTCTGACTTAAAATGCTGGAAATGGGACTTGTCTGACCAGACAACAAAGTGTTCTATGGTCCAGTAGTCGTGTTCACTGACCCAGATGAAGTTCAGTGTTTATAATTGTATCTTTATGGCTCAACAAGTACAAAACATCAAGGAATACAGTGTACATTGTACATGATGATGATTGACAGTGTTGAACTGGGATGTGATTTGGTGTAATATCCTCTTTTGTTAGGTGGCTATAAATCCTCACCAGTCGCAACAGTTCAATTCTTAAATCACTTGTGAACACCAGCAAATTTCATTTGCTGCTGAAACCTGTTGAAAATTCCTATATTCTAGGTATTAATAGAAAATGGACACAGCCAGCCCAGTTCAAAATCTGGTACAAGGCTGTTTACATTTTACTTCTTTCCTAACAAAAAAAAAACTTACCTTGATTACAAAAGACTCCTGTATATCCATTACAGCAATCTTTCTTCTGTCTTTGTATCACTCTATAATAAAAATATTACAAGAATATTCAAAGAATATAAGCCAGACCATATGTATAAAACAGAAGAAATACCTTAAAGATGTAACTTTCTTTTAAACTCTTAAAAGCTAGAATGAAATTTAAGGTTAAAAAATTTGCTATCATGACAACCTTTGTAAGAAACATAAAAAACTAAACTCATCACATTATTATTAATCTTCATCAATACTTCTTTCATCTTTTCAAAAAAAATGTTACTTGCTTTTTGATCCCAACTCACTCAAGTCATCTTTTCTATAAAAATGAGGAACAGCACTAATTAAAAACAATAATAAAAAAAAATAATATAGAAATGATGACCTAAATGTGTGGTGATAAAGTATAAAGCAACTATTTTTTTTTCAAAAAGATTAAAGAAAATCCTGTTCAAATTGATGATAATATTGACTAGCAGTCCTTCATTTAAAGATAAAAAATTGAAATTATAACCAATTTCAAAGAGATACCTGAAAATATAGTAGTGCATATGATATCTTAATATTTTTATAAGCATATTGTATATTTATGGACTGGGAAAATGAAATCAGAAATCTTATAAAGATAGATTAATAGATATAAAGATTTCTGTACATAAAGTAGTACTGTGGTTAGATTCATAAAGTTTTGTTGTTTAATGGCATATCAACCTTTATGTGTTATTTGATGCCAAAGCCATCCTAGTGGAAGAACAGCAGTGATACTATTTAACCCATAGATGGAGTGATAGGGGGATAATACCTTTCCTAAGGGTATTCATAAGATCTATATAAATCTAAGCACTGTATAACTTACTGGAAAATGAGCTTGATTCTTGCTGGATGCTCTAGTAAAGCAGTTATATGGCAGAGTTGGCTTAGCCTAACAAATGCCTATTTTTATCTAATTATAATACTTCATGTTGGAAAATAGGCAATGAAGTAGTGATTAGTAAGCTAATCTTGTAGACCATTACAACTGTTAATTCAATCCTCACTAGATGCATCATATTTGTGATCTTGTATCTAAATTAAACTAAGCTTAGCAAGTAGAAATTTGCATAATTACAGTAAACATTAACAAAATATTAAATATTTTTATTCTGAAGTAGATTTTACTCAGTCACTTTGGAAATTTATATATATATATATATATATATATATATATACACACATGTATAATTTAGGATTGCCTAGATACAATGGCAGTTAGTGATATATATATATATATATATATCACTAACTGCCATTGTATATATATTTATGCTCCCCTACCCCTGTAGGGTTGAGCTCTCTAGCGAATGAAGTAATTGTGTTGCCATTACCGTATATGCAAGGCTCTTCATATGAATCGAGCTCTCGGTAGTCGTTAAGCGGATATATGTAAACAATAAAAATTGTGATTCATAACCGTTTAAATTTACTTCGCTGGCACAGACTTCCTCGTAGCTGAGTGGTAGAATCTTGGATTGGCGTTTGAGTCAACCAGGTTTCGATCCCAGCTTCGGGAATCTAGCCTGTCTAGCCACACTGATGAGTTCTGATAGAACGAAACTGATCTGTCTGTGGATGACAATATATATATATATATATATATATATATATATATATATATATAGAGAGAGAGAGAGAGAGAAAGAGAGAGAAAGGCACTACATTTTTTATAAAAAGCTATTTAATTCTTTAAAAGAGATCACATTTTTTCTTGTATAACATACATGAGAATTTTATATTACACATAGAATTTTAGTGTTTGTCAAAAAAATTGCCGCAAATATGAAAATTTGAAAGAACATGTCACCTACTTCTTGTAAATGCACACTTTATTAGGATCTGAAATCTGTCCAAGAAACAATTCTTTCATTGATTCATCTGAGTCTTTTCCAGAATATGTAGCATTGGTGTCAATGTAGAAACCTTTTGTCATCATATCCATGAACTCAGAGCAGGGTCTAAATTGGGTGCTGGTGTCGGTCACAAGTTTTGTACAGAAGTGGGAGCTAAAAAAAATCAAGATTAAACAAAACCAACATTAAATGTTCTGAACAAATTCTTCCTTCAGAAGTACTAGAATAAGAATTTTGACAATTTATTTCACCTTTTTCAATACAGATAACCACAAAATAAAACACGCTTTAATCATTGAAAATACAAGTCTCAATTTGAAGAGATGAAATCAGAGTTAACTCATCAAGAAAATTACAAATAGACACAAATCTTTGTATTTCTCATTGAGGGGGGGGGAATATAAGATACTAATTATTATCAGTGAAAGAAATTACAGATACATTTGAATTTATATATTTGTAATTTTTTAGAAAACAAACTAAATAACACATTTAACTTCTTTTTAACATGAAAGAAAAATTAGGCATTATCAAAATAAATGCTCATAATTATTTTCCATAACATCATTATTCTATATCATCATCATCATCATCAGTAGTAGTGGTGGTGATCTGTTTGCATGACAGGATTTACAGACAGAACCATAAAAAAATCACACAATAGTAGATTAGTAGTACCTATAAAAGTTTCAATAATTCAATAAGGAAAAAAAATATTCATATTGTTTAAAATTGTAGTTTGTTAATGTATGAGTTACCATTTATCAAGCTTTCATACAGATGAAAAAGAGAAAACTGATTAAATAATAGACATTGATCTAAACTGAGAGAGTTGTAAAAATGACACACAAAACAATATTGGAATAACAAAAGTTCTGATTCATGATATTCAAAATGAAAATAGAATGAAAATTTCTTATGACTTTATAATCATCATCATCATCATGTCGCGCCGTCTGCGCGGATATCCCTGACCGTCTCTCGCCATTTCTCCCTATCACTCATCGCCTCCGGCAGGTCTTCAGGATTACAACCCGTGTCCTCACATAGCTGCTGTATGTAAGTTCGTGCTGGTCGTCCCACACTTGCACATCCATGAGTGGGGGTCCACAGGAGTACATCGCTTATGAGCTCGTCCTTGCTTCTCCAGCAGTGTCCCGCGTGTCTGGTTCGTCGAACTTGTATAGTTTTTGTGATGGGGGGCAAGTGTCCGTATAGTTGGAGTCTCGTGGGGTGTTGTCGCCAGGACTTGTTTAATACTGCTCTCAACATTCTTGTGTAATTTCCGTCCAGCCTCCTCTCCAGCCGCTTCGTAAGCGTCCATGTGGTGCATCCATATAGCAGTATCGACACAACCGCTGCCTGGAAGAAACTGCGTTTCATTTTATCTGTTAAGTCCGACTTCCATATGATCGAGAGCCTATCGATAGCTGTCCATGCCTTCGTCAGTCGTGTGTCGATGTCCTTCTCGGTTGATGAGACGCTGCTTCCTAGGTAGGTGAATTTGTCGACTAGTTTCAGAGAGGCTCCGTCTAGTGTGGCAATGTTGCCTGTTTGGTTGTAACACATATATTCGGTTTTGTTTGCATTGACATGTAGGCCAATGCCAGCTGCAGCTCGTTCCAGACTATGTAGTAGTGTCTCTGCTTGATTAGGCGTATTCGCTAGTAACGCCAAGTCATCAGCGTAGTCGGCGTCCGTGATTGTTTTTGCGGGGTACCTTTTGCTTCTTCTCTTAGTCAGCTCAAAGCCATTTTCTCTGATTTTGTCGATCGAAGTCCTAAGCACATAGTCTAGACAGATGATAAAGAGGTACGGGGCTAGTGTGTCTCCTTGTAGTACTCCTGCAACAATGTCGAAGTATTCCGTGTCTCCATCTGGTGAACGTACTTTTACTTTGGTGTTTCTGTAGAGAATCATTATCGCTGCTACGGTTTCTTTTGGTAGGCCGTAAGCTAGTAGGATTTGCTCCATCTTCCCTCTGTGTATGGAATCGAAGGCCTTGGTAAAGTCGACAAATAGTAATGTCGCCTGTAAGTTTTTTGCCCGAACGCCTTCCAGGATTCTACGGATGGTCAGTATTTGTGAGGTTGTGGATCTATTTCTCCGGAAGCCATTTTGGTTTTTCCTAAGGATGTTTTCCATTTTGGGTTCTATGCGGTTTCGTAGTAGGGCATTGTAGATTTTGGCTGCTATGGATGTAAGTGTTATCCCTCGGTAGTTCTTGGCTAGTCCGAGGTCGCCTTTTTTAGGGAATGGAAGGATGCATCCCTTCGTCCATAGTGTATCCTTTACTCAATACTTTTTAGTTAACTTGAAAGTAGTCTATGTAAGAATGTAGATGTCTGTATGAAATGTCAAAAGAAATGGTAAATCAAACTTTGTATATTGCTGTGTTAATTTACTAAGCTTTTTGCTTAGATGTAGCACAAGGCCGCATAAATGGGGCACCCAATGAGAATCGAACTCACTTGTGTAGGTTTGCTAGTCTACCTTGCTAACCATTACACCACCCGAGGTGCCCTATATTTGTATATTGCTGTGACTCGCAACCATGATTAATTTCTTTGAAGAAAAATATTTACAAAATTTGAGAAACTAAATTTGAAAAAATGTTGTTTCTTCTGTCTTCTGGTTACCAAAGTTTCAACAGGAGTCTAAATAAGCAGTGGATGTTAGGTCAACCAAGTCTTGCTTACTCTAAGTGTTTGAAATAATACAATGTAAAAACTGACTCTCAGGAACTTTATAAAGGACAATATCCCTGTTAAAAAATATTTCTCTACTTTTCCCAAATTGTTCTTTTCTGATTGCCTTTAAACTTATAACATTTATATTTCACTGGCCACTGAAAAAAGCATTCTAAAATTGTATCTAACTGAAAACAGGTTTGGTAAGAATATTCATAGAGTTTTACTTTGTCAGTCATCATTTGGTATGACATTCTTTTACAAATTAACAAAGCTAGTAAAACAATCAAATGCTACAGTATATATATATATATATATATATATATATATATATATATATACACTACTCCTGGAAAATATTATGAAACTACCTCACTTACATGATGTTCACCTTGCTTTTTATTAAGCAGCAAATAAACTAACAACAGATAAGTCATAAAACATTATGTCTTTACACAAACTCTTATTGATTCTGAAGTAACCAAAAAAGGCTTCATTCACTGTAACTTCTTTTCCTTGATCACACTAGACATAGCAAAGAATGAGAGTTAATTGTTCTTGATGAAATACATCAGGTGTACTGTCAAGAATAATGACAAAGTATTTAACTGACTTTAAGCGTGGAAAGTTTTCTTTCTTGACTTCTTTGACAAGCAATTGTATTAACTCATTTTGTATTATGTTGTTCAAATAGTGGTCTTGGGTTTCATTCTGAGTGATCCTCTTGTGTAGTACATTTAATATGAGACCCCTTTTTGCCAAAAGCTCAAACAATTCCAGAAAGTGTCTATTGTTAGCTAAGCCAATAACTTTTCTGAATACCTGAAGGCAAAATTTCTATTAAAAAGAAATCTAACAACATCAATAAGCTGCTCTAAAACATCCTTCTAAAATTGTTTCCATCTGAAAAAGCTGCACTTCTTTTTTATCTATGGTACATTCATTGAGGATTCCTTCTTGAAACTGTATCCACTGGCTAAAGCACTTCAGATGGGAAGTACCAGATGTGTGATCCTTCAATTTTTTTCCAACAAAAGCTAACACCTTATCAAATTTCTCAAAATACACAAGCTATGATCAAAAAACAATTTTTTCATTTTTTTATAACACTTTTGTAATGGACAGTTGAAAAGTGTTGCTTTGCAGCGTTATATGGAAAGTCAATGACAATTTGTTGAAGATTATATCTGACTGTTATATTGTCTTGTGCCAGACATTTGTTCAGGACAACTGTCTGGATCACTTGGTACAAGAGTGAATTAGGGGAAGATAGAGCATAGGCTGATCTGGTTCATTGCAGATTTCTTCAAGTATGAACATTTGGCCCTTGTTAGGATTTGCGTGAACAATTTAGCCCTTGGTAGGATTGGACTAAACATCAAGCTCTTATGCATCTGCGTTACACCAAAAATGTGTATTTAAAAAAAATGTCAGTACTGTGGCTTTCTTTTTGTGGCTCCACTTTTTGCAGGCTTCATTACCTAAAAAAATGTTTCGATATAATTGTAGCTAAGTTGTTTATCTTAATATGCATAAGGATAGCTTACAAATTTGAAAGTTATGACAAATACAATACAATATTTTTCATGTATAGAACGCATATTATACAGATGTGTTGTCGACAAGAAAAGTAGCACCAATGGCAAGCACTGACACAGTGAATTCCCACTCGTAGTCAAATAGTCACGGAGCGAGGGATCACGGAAAGGTCTCAGCTTTGACAAGGAATAAGTCACATCGGATTTAAATTCTAATCAACATTCATAGTATTGAAACGATTTTTTGTAAACTTCGATAATAACTAATTAAAAATTTGATATCCTTCAAAATGATTTATATGTTCGTCCAAAACTTTAATAACTCGGAGATTTCATTAAAAGCTCCTTTAATAAATAAATATATGAACATAATTGTTATGCAGAACAAATTTTTTTTGAAATTTTGTAATTTAAAAAATAACGAACTAATGATTTGATATCCTCTCACATTAATAAAATAAAAATAAAAAACAACCTCAAAACTTGAATAACTCCAGGATTTTATTCAAAATCTAATATCCTTTTACGAACATAATCAAAAATAATGCAGAAGAATTTTTAGATATTTTGTAATTTTCAATCATAGCTAATTCATAACTTTATATAGATTTCGAAAACATTAGTACGTAAAACAAATTCAAAATTCTATTCAAAAAATTCTAATCATGAAGTTTGCACTTTGGATAATTAAATATACTTTTTATGACTAAGTTTCAGGATCTTAAACTGATAGTATGATTAAATAAAGAATTTAAAATGAATTTTTCCTCTGTGTTTTTTTGTTGTTTTTTTTTACAATTCAAAATTCTAGAATATATTTTAATTTTTATAAATAACTAAAGTTTTCGAAGAAACTAATATAAATGAGTTTTATTGCATTTTTTATTTTCCAGTTCAGGAGCCTTTTTTACTTTCTTATATCAGTTATTTATTTATTTATTTTTAAATCCAACTAATTAAATTTTCTAGTGACTAATCTTTACAGAAATGTAAATGTAATTTTCAATGAAAATATAATTTATCAAGATTGCATAGAGTTGAGTGAAGGGGTAAATTTGATGGACTAAAAACGTTTAGGCCATCAAATCCATCGGTAATTTTTCTTATATAAAAACTATTCACAAATAAATTTGTTTATAAATAAGTCCCTAAAATTTGATTGAAATTTGACAATTATTCTTTTTTACCTACTAATGGTTTACTGATACTTTTTTCCTGGGTTCAAAAATTAAGTTCAAATCGTATTCAATTGAGAGCGAAGAAGGTAGATTTGGTTCCATCTTGGCAACGGGTCCGAATTTTTTATCATAATTTTCTCCTGCCTTTCTTCTTACGAATAATACGAAAATTCGGTCACTAAAGTTGAACTTTTAAAATGTTTTACCGATTTTTTTTTTTGATTTTTTTTACTTTGGTATCGAAAAATATTTACCTTTTTACAGATAAATTCCCAAAGAAATCCAAATTATATGTATGTAGTAAATCTGCAATGAAACTAATATTTTGAAAACTTGATTAAGTGAGTAACTTTTGAAAAAAAATGAAAATAAATACTGTCCAGGAATAAAAAAAAAAATTTAATACAAAAAGAAATAAGGATTTAAGGTTTAATAATATTTCTTTTAATTAAAAAGAGCTTACTAGATTTGACTTTTTTAAAAATTTTAATATAAAAAGAAATAAGGATTTAAGGTTTTATAATATTTTTTAATTAAAAAGCGCTTATTCTGTTTAATATTTTTTTTAAATTCAAAAGAAATAAAGATTTAGGGTTTAATAATATTTTTGGTAAAATTCTACATGGGCACCCTGTCTGGTTACTTGTCTTTTCCAACGCTAACTGTTCTGAAAATGGGGGATTATTCTATATTGAATTAAAATCTAAAAGTGAACCCACCCTTATAAATTGTAAATCTTTTCTTTTTTTTTCTAATAAAAATTGCTTTATGTTTGAGTGTTCAATTAGTTTTAAAAAACTATATAACTAGAAAATTTTTCCCTATGAACTTGAACAAGTACACATGTAAAAATAATACCATATTTTTTAAATAATTTATTTGGCTTTTTAAATAATTTTTTATGATAAAATGTATGACAGACTTAAGAAATTGCATATAAATTGACAGGTATAGATATTTATATAGATTCCACTTGTTTACAAAACTTTGGTTTTGTATTCAGCAAGTAAGGCTTAAGTGATATAAATGATAATTCCAATATAATTTCAAAAAAGCCTCCACAAATTATCTAAATACATAGCTGTTTGGGGGACCTACTGATAGTGCAAACACCAGCCGAGGTCTTTAAATAGCCCGAGCCATGGCTCAGAAACAGAGCACCTCATAAAGGTTAGCAAACTAGGTTAGTAAGTTTGATTCTGACTAGGTGCCCAATACTTCTGATCTTGTGCTAAACTAAACTAATCTTAGTAAATAACAATGAGTGAAAGTAAATAGAAATAGCAAATTTCAGCTAGTCATAGGAGATGAAGAATAGTGATATGGGTTGATTTGCAGCTGGAAGCCTCCATGATCTATTAGGTAAAACAGCTGTCACATTAGGACTTGTTTTCCCAAGGAAAAGAGATGAAAGTTTATGTCTCATTAAAGGTTTGGTTTTGATTTTTTTTTTATCCATGTTGCATACTAATAACTGTAGAATGACATTCTGAGAATTGTAATCAAAAGAAATTAAAATTTGAAAGGATTACTAGTTAAAAAGTAATAACAATTAACAGTGATTCATCGAATAAACAAGCAATGATATAACTGTTAATATTACTCATGTATGTAAACAGAGATAGTTATATATCAGGTGATATGGCAGAATTCAAATGACTGCAACCAGAAGGTTCTGTGGTTTAATTGGTATGGCAGCTATCATGTTCCGATTTCCAAGGAAAAGGGATATGAGGTTGCATCTTGCCAGCAGTTCATTCTTTATTTCTGCGAACAGCTGCTGAATGACAGAGCATTGAAATTAATACAAAAGCAATATTACAATAAAAAATTAATAATTATTGGAAATCCTTCATCAAGAAAATAATTTTTTAAAATGTATACTAATTTAAGCTCGTTTTGATAAAATTGGCATAAAAGAGGAAAATGTTTAAAATCATTTGGATTTTAGATATGGAAAAACTCAATAAAAATAATGCCGTTTTTTTATTTTTTATTCTTCAAAAGTCCCAAATAGGAAATTTGTGTTCTTTATTGAATTATTTAAAAAGAAATAGTCATGAAAGTCTTACCTGTCCATTAACATCGCAGACATCCTGCCCACTCTTGCCATAAGGCAAAGTGCAGCAAGCAGAATGGAAGGCATCACTGCCCAATCCATGGCAGTTGTCAGTTTTTAAAATCCAATTAATCAATGCTTAAACTTAAATAGATAATTATGAACAAAAGTTATCTTGAGCCAGAACTGCAAGGCCATCTGAATAGTTTCCACTTTTATACATGAAAAGTTTTCTGGGGTGGAGTTGATAGAATCATACATTAAAATTTAATAATATGATGGGCTGAGTTGTATGTTTCAAGCTCCTCCTTTTCAGCATATGCTTCAAAGGTAACTGGAGTCAATTCAAGTCATATGTGCTGTAAGAAGCAATCTAATACCAACCTGAGCAAATGAAGACATTTCATTGGATTATACCATAAAAGAAAAAACTATAAATCGCAGTGTTCAATTTAAAAGAAAACTGTTGAATTAGTGATATCCTGATGAGAATTTTCAAATAAATTTTATTTTGACACCAGGCAATTAACCTGACTTAAGCCAGCACATTTTTTGCTAACTCTTTTTTATGTGATAACATTTGGAGTTTTTGTATAATTTGATAAAAAAAATCAGTTCTCATTTGACCAACATTATTAAAGTTTGGATCATACTTGAATAAATATTAAAATTATGAATTCAAAATGATTTAAATAAATACATAAAACTTATCATTTCGAACCAGGATATGGTATTACTATAAATTATATTTTGAACTTATATCTCAATAATTAATGTAGTGAATGTTAAAAATAATTTCATATGCAGACTGATAGTATATTGTGAATGGTTGATGACTGAAATTATATATACTGTTATTTAGTAGTTTTTTGTGTTAACTTTTCCAAGCAAATTTCCTTATCAGAAATAGTTTTTACATTGGAAATTTTCTTTGTATTCTTGGTGTTGTTTCCTCAGTATGTTGGTTGATCCACTTTTCAGGCTTTATCCAGTGTATAATCTATGAGACACAAAAAAGAACCCTTTTTTTTCTTATGGATTATATACCTGAAGAATAGATCTGTTGTGTTAACAACATCAGGATTTTAAAGGAGTTTAATTGTTCAAACAATTTCTAATATGCTAATGACTCTTCTCATAGTTAACAAATTTCACTCATTTTTCTTTTTTATATACTTTGAACAAATAGGGTTAATAATTAAGTGAATGTTAGTGAATAATGAAAATGAATATGGAAAAGATCAACAGTCAATTAGCAGATAAGAAATTAGATTTGATTTTGTTAATATTCAATGTTTATTTATAACTTATCATCATTGAGAAGATGACATTTTCTTAGTTATATTTTGAAAAAAATGATAAAAAGTTCACAATGTATGCTATAGTTATGTAACTCCTTGTATATTTTACAACTTGAAACTGAATATCTTGAAGGTCCATTTTTGCTTCATATTCTGTGCAGAAAGGTATATTTGATACCCCACACTTGTAGTCTTGTGGAAAAACTAAGCAATGTTTTATATTATGAAAATATGTATTGTAATATAATTAAAATATAAACTGCTCTGATTAAATATTAAGTTATTGAAAATAAGAGATAATAAGTGAAATTGTAGTAAAAAATAAAACAGTTTAACATTGTTATTTTTGGAAAATATAAAAATCAATATGTTTACCAGTTATGTGCTTTTGATTCTAATTAATTTTAAATCTCTCTATTTTTCAAGAACAATTTTCACAGATCTTTTGATAAAATTCTATTCATTATACAAGAACTATGATCTATTTTGAGTACAGTTCTCATTTTGGTTGTTATAGTCTAAATGTTTCAGTTATAGTAGCCTATAGCTATCACTTTCTCCTTGTGATAACACTTTTGTTTTTGTTTTTCTACTGAATACATGAATTCTTGGACTGAACTCACAATAACTAGATATCTAAAGTATTATTGTATAAAATAATAGGTTGTTGGAGTTTTGGAGTCTTAAACTGAGCATGTGTTCATTCCTGATCAAATTATATTTCTTTTTTTAAGTAATGAGAACAGATATTCATATAACATTTTTTCCTATTTTTGTGGAAAGCTATTTGAGAAATAAAGTTAGAATGTGCCTTATTTAAGTTCCTATAAAAATTCACTAAAACTAATGCCAGTTTTATATAATGTTGATTGTAAGACTTCAGCAACTTTCTTTTTAATGATGAATAAAATCTAATGTTTTTATAAACAATAGACATAGAAAATGAAAATGGCATAACAAATTAAAATTCCAACCAATTCCAATTATTGGAAGCTTAGAGGTGGGAAAGATAATTTAGTCAATTTCCCATCCTTCAAGGACCAATATTGGCACTGAACACAACAGAAAGAAAGGCAAAATAAACTCATTTGCACATAAAAGAATATTTAATATTTTATTTGAAAAAGCAGTTTGTACAAGTGGTACAAAATCGGAAAACACTTGGTAAGGGCAGGTAAAAGATTGCCATTTGGTTTCTACCATTTTCTGGGTTGGGTGGGCCAGACATCTCTATAGTTCAAAGAACAGAGGTGGAAAGAGGTTTTCAGAACTCTCATGTGATACACTACTTAACATAGAAATTATCTATGAGCAATAATTATTTATTGTATCCTTACACAAGTTTGTTTGCATTGATTTCATACTTATACCCATCGCAAAGGCATGAATCTATCTCTTCTTTTTTCATCTATGGATAGAATGATAGAGCAGATTGGAATCTCTTACAGTGGATGGGTAACTATAAATTCAAAACCAGGAACTGAAGCACTAACCTCTACTTTACTGCTTTGGGGGTCATTCATGAAAAAAGGCTCCAGAAGACAATTCCGTAAAAAAACTATGCAGCATTAGTGACTGGAGTCTAGCAAAATGCTACAATTTGTGCAACTTTTGGTGATCTCAGATTTTCTATACCACTTGGGTTCAAATGTGCAAATAAAGATAGTGCTGATGAGAATCTGCAAAACTACTCCAGTCCCTTAAAACCTTATACCAGATTCCCTATTTCATCAGAAGAAATGGGAAAGCTATTGTCAATATCAATAGATTACCTCTAAATTTGATCACCATCTGGAAATCAGTGCTCAGACAAATTCATTTTAACAATTTAAGTCCACTATTCCAGACCATTTAAAGACCATTAAACATAAAATTTTGAATTTATAGAACTAGAAATCTATCAAGATTTTCCTCAGCATGATGTGCCAACTGAAGAATAGATGCTGAACTTGGTTATCTTATATTTTTAGTACTAGAAAAAGAAGACCATAGTATACAATCATGTAAATCTGTTGGGCTAATATATATGAGTTAAGTAATATTAAAATCAATAAAAAATGCATTAAGTACTTTTCAAAAGACAGGATACAACAATCAACTGAAGAAGAGTGAAGGTTGTTATAGCTGAAGCATGCCACTCAAAACAATAAAAATTAAGACAATAGTCTAAATAATAAGTGGAATAATAAAACACTTTACTTTAAAATTTCAATAAAGAACTTTAAACTGACTTCATTAAAATTTTTCTCAAATTACTATTGTTGCAGGGCCAATAGATATGTCAATTTCACAAACTTTTAGAAATGAGTGCTGTGACACAGACAAGGCAAGGATAACAAAAGCAAGAGGGTAAATTTAGATGCCAACTTTTATTTGGCTATAATTACACGAGGGGGAAATTTTGATAAAGTTTATATTGTGTCGAAAGTGTAGACTCAGCTGTCTTATAGTTTTTGACGACAGAGAGTCTAGATAACCTTGAACAAGTTGTTGGTGCAATTATGTGGCCACATATCTGTACATCACCAGAGAGCCAGGCCTGTTGGATCACAGAAACAGACTAATTGACATCCCAGTCATAGATTCGGCAGATAACTGGGGTTTGGTCAATATTAGCTTCAAAGAGTTGATGAAATGTTATCAATCTGAGCAGAGTCATTACCTCATGCACTGAAGTTGTGAAGCTAGCTGCTTGAAGGGTGAGTCATATGGTCAGAATTGTGCTGTTTTTGTCCTGAAAAGGACAGGTTAAGAAGAAAAGGCTGGGCTGCTATCTTTACTGCTTATGGCCAGAAACAGAAGGTGATGATGTCTGATCGCATAGGGGCAGCTGAAAGAAAGCAGGAGGCAGGAACTGCTTGGTAAACCACACTCTGGATCCTCTTTGCCCAAAGCCAGGCAAGCTTTTTCTGGGATCTGATTTTTTGATTGATGTTTATACTGAGACAAGGTTACAACAGCTCAGTGTTTTCTTTTGCTTAATTTCCAGTTTCTAAGGAAGAAGTAGAACCAGGCTACAACCCTATCTACTTTATTTGTGTTATTATGTTAATAATATTTTCTGATTTTTTTAGACTTAGTGTATTCCAAAGACATCCCAAACTTAGGGTTTAAAACATTAATCAGTTATTTAAATGAAGTATTATTTAATCCTAATTGTGCAAATGTCTTTGAGAAAGGCAGAAATTTTTTCAATAAAATCACTTTTTAAAAAAGAATTTTAGCTTTATTCCCTTGAGCTAAAAACAAAAAATTCTAGAATCACTTCTTGACAAAGTGTTTTATGTAAACAAAAAAATCAATGAATAAACAAAAATTGTAAGAAAATAATGTCTATTTGAAGTTAAGCTTCAAGAATGGGGTAAAAATTTAAGATAGATTAACAGTACTAGTATAATTGAATAGTTTTGTAAACAAAGAAAAATTACATTAACATTAATTTTTAGGGATTGGCAAAAGAGTGAGAATAAAGGGTGCATATTATTTCTCTATATAAAAGCCAGTGCCCATTCCTTGTTAATGCACAAAACATATCCTACACAAATATGTCTAATACATTCACTTTCGGACTAATACCTTTGGGAAAGGTATGAAGCTGTCACGACCAGCTCACAAACATAAACAGATTGGATTACTTGCACTCCCAGGAAAAATTAAATCCGGATAAGGCCGGAAATGATGAAGCCCTTTTTACGACCTTGATCTGTGATTAGAGCTACGAAAAAGGGAATAAATTACATCTAACAACATTTACAGAATACGTCTGGCTAAAGTAACTCCATCAAAATAAAGTGAATTATCTTCCGAAACTTATCCCTAGCTAAAGAAGAACTCAACTTCCACTCCTATTTTTTAAAAGATGAACGTTACGCTTAGGCAGACCTGTTAGGCTGTTGCTGCTACTGCTGGATATCAACAAACTTTTTTTCCAATGTCAACGGCGCCTGTTCTGGGTTTTGCCTGGTGCCTGAAGCACCCTGAAAAGGGAAATGCTGATGGGGCCCAAGGCATTTTTGGAACTGCCGGACACATCTGGGCTATGGCACTGCAACCAGACTCACCTTAAAAACGGCTTTGTGCCATACTCATACGCTGGTGGGGCGTATGACAAATACAGTGCCTGTTCTGAACTTCAGTTCAGAGTGTGGCACCAAAAAGGAACAATGGGAGACTTGAGGCTGTAAGGCTTCCAGCCTCGACTGGGGTACCTCTTGGTAGGTGAGCTGCAACATTGACTCCTTTGTAACCTATGTATGGCACTAGACCTTGCTGTCTAGTTCAAGCCATAACCCGGCATATGTGCCCAGACCCACATTTGGATTTGTGAAACTACTTGGCTCATCAGGCTTACATTACGCTAAGTGAGCCAATGAGCAACATAGACCAGCAGGGTTCGAGTCTCGGCTCGTTCCCGACCTCCCCTCCCCTTTATCCCCACTTTAATCGTCCTTCGGGCTTTTGACCTTGTGTCAAACCTTGCCTGGTGGGAGACATTGGCAAATATCGGCATGCTTTTTTCTAGCGAAGCTCATTCAAGGCTGAATCGCCTTACTTCTCAGGCTGAGTCCCACATCTCGTGGTCGCATTCGCATTATTTCCCAGGCTGAGTCCCGCTTCTCGTGGTGGCATTTTCCTTACTTCTGAGGGTGAATCCCACTCGTGGTTGCATTTGCCTTTCCACCACATAGATATGCAAAAAGGTCCTTTTAAGGACCACTAGAGGTCACCTTCTGCGGGTTGGAGTATCTCTGACGGTCCTTACAGACTTGTCAAAGCAGACGGCCAGGCGGCAAACATGAAGAGGACTCTAAGACCACCCGGTCTTAACCGTTTGGTCAGTTCCGTTGTCTGTTCGTCCACTTAGCTGCGCAGCGCTAAAGCACGGGTTAGCTTTAGCTGTCGGTTCCTCTGTCCATTTGCACGGCTGTGCAGCGCTAAAGTACGGGTTAGCTTTAGCTGCCGATTCACTTGTTCATTCAAGTACTTTAGCACAGCAAAGGCACAACCATTTTGGTACATATCAACCTCAACATCGACCAGCATCAGCCACCCGAACCAATCGTCCAGCTGCACTTCTACGACTTGACCGACATCAGCTACCCACAACAATCGTCCAGCTGCACACATCTATGACTCAACCAACATCAGCTACCCACAACAATCATCCAGCTGCACACATCTACAACTCAACCAACATCGGCTACCCTCAACCATCGTCTAGCTGCTTCTCTTCGACCTCAACCACCTCAACCATACCAGCTACCGACACCAACCAACTAATCGAAGACACAACTACCATGAACTTTACGCCCTTGTAAAAATGACAATTGTCATTTTTGTTACATTGTTACCTTGCCTATGTTT